>CAJHQP010004642.1:0-53304 GCA_905132765.1 Moricandia arvensis | reverse complement strand
AGGTATATGGAGATTCAAATCTACGCAAATGCGAGGAATCCACTTGGGACACTTCTATGCTAGAAGATGTGTCTACCTAGCAGAGGAGGAGAAATTGGATTTCGTATGATACAGTGAGTTTACCTAACACTTTTAGCAAAGCAACTTTGGCGACTGGTCCAAAGCCTTGATTCACTAGTAGCTTGAATGTTGAGGGATGATACTACCGATTGACTATGCTTTTGCGTATTTGCTCACTATTAAACTCATTGTATGAGCTGGACAAGCCTATTTAAGCTACAAGACAATTACTGCTTTTTCGGTATTCGGAAAGAAAGTTCATGTTTGGATATGAGTCAGGTATGAGAAGAGTACGTGTGATGATACCTACGATACCAGACAAGGCCAGCTCAATGATTGAGTCAGTAATGCATTCAGAGCATGATTGTCATCGAACTGATCAGATGCCAGACTTAAAAGGAGTGGATGCATGAGTTATTGGGTCAGAATGTGTAGCATTCTCGAGAGAGCACTGAATAGACGCGTGATCCTGTGTATCCACGAAGTTGGCCATAAGCGCATACTCATCGGAGATGAGATTCGCTTATGCTCCTGGAACTATAGCAAAAAGCAGGCAATCCATGGCCTATCGTCTGGATACTGGATGAACACGAATAGTATGACTGAATGTTTGAGGAGGAAAGTGAAGTGAAGGAGCCTAGTATCTCAAAACTTCAAGCTTTGATGGAAGATAAAAGCACTCAAAAGATATGTCACCTTATTTGGCAATTGATAACAGTCCATGTGCTGTAGACTAAGAATATGAACACGTGTCGCCATATCGAGATATGATAATTATTGTCGAATCTTTGAGTGTAATTTGTAACTCAAATGATAGTGTGAGTTACAAACCAGAGGAATTTTGTAACTCACACGATCTTTTGAGTGTGTCCGACCACATTACAGGTCTGGTACTTATCGGCGACATCGTCTAGTCCAAATATCTTTTATGTTGCCAAAGCATGTATGCAAATAGGATTATTTGTTTCTGGAGGAAGAAAGTATTGAGGATCCATCACTGGATATGGACCTTGTCTCTGTTGATCTGGATACATTGTGTCAGAATATATGCATGTGAGATAACTCTTTAGAGAGATTGATGTATAAGAGATCCACTGGAGCTAGTCAGAATATGCGCAAAGAGCGAATGCCAGGCCTGATTTATGCAAATGAGATGGTACTCCGCTACCACAACAGGTTCAATCCTTGGAAGAAACTCAAGTCTTAAGCTTGAATAATATATGTATTGCGTGGATGGTTCATGGAAACTCCAATTCACAGTTCAGTAGAGTCGGATGGGTATGAAAGGATAGCTAAGGAACATATTCAGCTGTTGGGGACGCGTAATTGTAGCAAGAAGAGAAGCAGCCTTACACACGGAAATGGAGGTTTGAGATGAACAATGGAATGCATGTTTCAACACTCGACATGCCAAAATTTTGGACAGATTGCAAGGACCTGATTGCCAATGATAAAGCCACAGGACTGGCCAATTTTTGCTAAAGAGTTGGAAACTATCAAGATGCTACAACTTTGCTTCTCGGAGTTCAAGATCTCTTATATCCCACGAGCGCATAATGGAATTGCTGATTCTTTAGCTAGAAAGTGCACATTCTTTAGCTAGAAACTTTGTTACTTTGATTGTTCTATTCTGGTTTGGTTACCTAAGTCACCCATGTCACCTCAAGTTTGAGTAATCGAATAACCGTTTGTTGTCAAAAAAATAAAAAAATTAGAAGTGTCTTAATATATACAAAATTAAGATGTTATCAAATAGTAAAAAGATTGTAGATAGTTAAATGTTTGAAATTTTAGTCATCTTATTAAACAGCTTAAAGAAACAGTTAATTTAACTTTTCAAATTTATTCAAAAGTCTATTATTTTTTTTATTACACCAACTCATCTGGTACATATCAGTATATCACAAGGAATCTAAAAAAAGTGCCATACATTTCGTCTTCGCATAAACAACGCTGACCAAATTGTCCTAAATCTTGGCTGCTTTTGTTTGCAGGTGTATGTGTCTTTGACAGAATCAAGACCAAACCTTTTAAACGGCACAATCTACTCTCAGCTTCATGCCCTTCAGTTATCTCACTAACCAACAAAAAATATTGTTAAACCGTTTGGTTTAAGGCATACCATTCAAGCTAAAGTCTTCTCCAAATATTCTCTCAAAGAACTTGTCTTCCAAGAGTAACAGAAGCAAAGAAGTTGTCATTTGAGCAACTTTACCTATAAGCCAATAACCGCAACATGAACAGCTACCAATAACTCCTTGTGAAAACCTAAACGTGTTATGGTCATTGTGGAGATGGTATTGCGGTTGGCTATACTGCTCTCCACGTGTCCAAGAATAACTACCAAGTTACCATCTCAGTTGAAATGTGACAAAAATGGCCTCTAAGATCCCGACTAACAAACATTACCAACCAGCTCCGGTTCAGATCATTCATCATGCTCGAAGTATTTAGGTGAAGCCATATCGTCGGACACATGAAAGGACAGCTATTATAAAGCCAAATGCCGCTGGCGCTACCAAGAGTCATGGAGAGAAGAGTGTGAAGATCATGATCACCAAAACAGGGATGCACTTAACAAATGACCTTGACACCATGTCGATGCTACAGTCGTTACTAAATTGCTGAAGTAACGCAGATGCAAGCATGACCTGCTACAAAACAAAAGGGGGAGGGCGAGTTGCAGAGTACAACATCAATTAGAGAAGGTAAATCTCTCAAATAGACTTTTTTTAAAGTTTTTGTCACAAAAATAGCACTCAAGAAAACAATGAGTAAAATAGACTTTTTTATTTGAAAATTTTAATATTTTAATATTTTTATTTAATTATAAACCTAACCTCCAAAACTCGACCCATAACTCTAAACCATAAGTTTAGATTAATTAACCCAAGTGGTATAAATATATATTTACACTCTTTAATAAAGTCTATTTTGTCATTTTTTTTTTGAGTGATATTTTGGGGACAAATTTTTCTTTATGTCTATTTTGGTCTTTATCTCATTAATTAAAGAACTTCAAGCTATAATCATAACACCTTAGAGAGATTGTCTTTTTTTTGTTCGCAGGAATCACCTTAGCGGAGCATGTCTACGCCCATAATCTCGCGGCCTCTTTTTACATTCCTAGCCTCCCAAACACTATGATTAACTTGGTTATTGGAATTGTTAAGAACACTATGATTAAGAGATTTAAGATCTGAGAAACCACAAACATTCTTTTAAAAAAGAGCATTCAAAGTTATTAAACAAAATCGGAATATAAAGTTTGATTATGAGATGAATAAAAAGTTTGATACTTGTTGTTGGAATTGTTAAAAAACACTATGATTATGAGATTTAAGATCTAACAGACCTGAGCGTCAAGGAGGAGCATGTCCACCCCATCAACGCGACACCACGCTTTGACGTTTCGAGCCTCCCAGAATCTCAGCAACCGGACCTCCACGGTGGAAGAAAATCGGCCAGCCTTCAGATTCACTAAGAAGAACAGATGAAGTTACTGAAATTAAGTTTTTTTTTTGTAGTATCAAAACTGTGAGGATGATATTCAAGGAATGAAGTAATACCTATTTATAGGCCTGAATCACTGCCTTGAGCAGGGAAGTGACATTGAATGCGGCATCGTCCTTGATGAGCCTCAATGGAGTTAAGATGTATCTTAAAGGCAATGAATGTGGCCTTTGAAACGTGTGGGAGCATAGAATAGACACGACACGACTGAACGAAGCGTAAGACAGAATCGCTACATGATGATTTGTCTCTTTCGATTTTCAAAATCTCCATTGTTCATTCAGCTAGTGACAGATCGAGGAAGACCAGTGTTGTTTTAAGCCAGCGATTCGGCTTATGCGTCTCACTAAACAATAATTCTCTATAAAACGTGTATAGAATCTTGTGAAGAACTCTATCTAAACTATTGTGCTGAATACTTAATTTTTCCCAAGAACAAAAAATAGCAGCCCAACCCATATTAAAAACAGACCAAAATGAAAACAACAAACCTCGTTTAGAAATAGCAACGTGTCAGACCCAGAAAAAGTTATTCGATGACATTGCTGTAAGCAGAATTGAGGAAAATCTCTTTTATATATTAAGATGTACTTATTCATTTTAAAGAATCTTACACAATGTTATAGATTAACCTCGAGATTTCGGTAAAAAAACTTTATACTTAAATATATCAAAATGACTTTGCAAGGATAATAAATACAACTGATTAATGATGTTCTTTCCCATCTTAGAGTAAAATGTCCACCAACTAGTTTACTTATATAAAAAGTGAGTCATAAATGACAAGTTTATTCAGTGAATCAATCTCACACCCTAACACATATGAATATTATCGAAAATCAAACATCATTTGAATGAATTGGAAGCATATTCCCTATATAATCATAAAACATAAAGGCATTTTGTTCTCTCTATGAATTTTATCTTATACCTCACTCTTATGACCCTTCCTCATCATCACATTTTGAGGATTTCTCACACCTATCTCTTAATTTATTCTTTTTCCTTTTTTTTCCCAACTTGATTATGAGACTTTTTTAGTAAAGTGGTTGAGTTGTGAATTCATTTGAAACTATTTTTTTTCAATATAGAATTTATCATTTTTGTAAGTACCTCTAAATTCTCATAATGATCACTGATTATGAAATAGTTATGGGACCATAATTTCACGATATGACAAATTGAATAATTTATTTATATAATGATAAAAACAGAAATAAAATATACATATCTGGTACCAAAATATAATGAACAAATAATGGTTTTGTGTGGAGACGATATATTATTTCCTTAATTCTTTAATTGCACATAGTGTGACGGTGTTTAGGCAATCAAAATCCCATGATACAACCACACTTCAACTATTCCGCATCACTCATAATAGAAGCTAACGAACGTCTTTTTGTGTTGTACTCTCAAACACATAAAAAAAATACTAGCATAAATTATAAGTGGGAAAATTGTGTTTTTTTTGTTCTTGGATTTGTGGTTTTCCATAATGCAAACAAGACTTTTTGTAGAAAAATATGAAAATTACACGTTTTATTTTCAACATAGAATGAAATCCTTCATAGTACACTAATGGAGACTTTAAGTCTTGTCAATTGTTATTTGTATTTATTTCACATTTTGCCAAGAAATTAAGAGTAAAATTATTAATATTTGACCCAACTCAAACAAAATTATATACTTCACGAATGGATTTTTTTTATATTTATCAATATAAAGTATCAACATATATTTGGTTTATAAGATTAAGTTAATGAACCTATAGTGCAACCTAACAAATAAAACCAAATCCAATCAAAAAATATCCAATGTGTGTATACTTTGTACAATTTCTCAAATTAAACCTCATCTCTCATTCAAAATAAAACTCATTTTTGACAAATGAATACACTATTCATAATAATCATAAAAATAGTTCAAACAATAGTCGATATTCACCTTCACATTCATCATCATGCATCTCGTTCTTCTTCCTTGAAGTTTCGAAGTGTCTAAAACAAATGTGGTGGTGGTGGAGAACTCCGTCGAACCAGTTATCAAATGCATCCACTAACTCAACCTGTTGAAATATAGCTTCCGTGTTCTTATCTTACTCACTTGTTCCTTAACTTCCTTGTTCTTCTCGCTTTTCCCCACACCATCTACTTCTTTCACTATATGAAATATGACGGATCACTTAGAACAAAGAATAATAAGAACAACTTTTCTTATTGTTTTAGAAACTACTCAAAACTAAAGATCACAATGTTTCTCTAAGATCTCTTATGGAACACCTCTCCATGAGACTTATATTTATAGTGAAAGACAATTCCTCTTTAACATGTGGGATATGGAAAACACAAACCTAATCTAATAAAAAACTTAATTTCCTATTCTAGATTTTCCTATTGGGTTTATCTCTTAACATATTGGAACATCTAATAATATGCTAAGTTTCACAAGTTTTGGAATTATCCCAACAGTCACCCCCTTAATTCCAACTTGAATTAGGTAGACCAATTTCTTAAACTCCAATTAAGCTCCTCATTTGGTTGAACTTAATCTTTGCTAATGGTTTGGTTAGGAATGTTGGCCTTATGCTCAACACCATGGCGTTTGCATGTATAAACTTAGAACACCAACTGTGTAACACACGCCTGGTCTTGTCTGAAGTAGATACCTCAAACATCCTATACTTCTTCTGTATTTATGCTTTTATCTCTGGTTTCATCTTCAGCTTTTGAGATTTTCAAAGTCGACTCCATTGGTACGTGAGTCGTGATTACACGCTTCAATCTTTTTGTCACAACATGATTCCTTGAGCATTACTCTCCTCCTTTATCTTGATTCCATATGCTCCCTTGAATCTTGTAGATCCAACTTTAACCTTATAGGTTTAGTACCATCCGTTCTATCCCACAAGCTCCCATATCTTGTTTCTTGTGATAGACCCCAACCTCGGCTACCATAGCTACAGCCCATAGTAGTTAGACACTCTTCCACTCAGCTGAAGTAACTCTCCCCTCTATTGGTGCAACCCTAGATTGAACATAGCTGAGGCAAACTCCTCCCTCCTCTATCGGGGCAACCTAAATTGACTTACTAAGGCAAACTCTCCTCCCTTCTATCGGAGTGAATTTTTTTGAACCGATAGAATGCCTCAGATTATTTGGTGGCGTTGGTGGGTAATTCTTCCACACAATCTCCATGCAATAATTCTAATCGCTTTGATGTACGAACCATGGCCTTAGTCTGAAATGAGTCTCTGATTTTCTTTCCCTACGAGACATGTGTTTACCACACGCCTTCTCCGGTGGTGTTACACTTGGGAATGAGTGTCTGATTTGCTTCGCCTGCTAGAGATACGTCACAAACGCTTTCTTCGTGTGTTACACACCGAATATCCTCAAGTGCTTGATATTAGGTTTCTTCAATATGAGACATTCGTATAGCTTTTGATCATGTTCATGGATCCAACTCCAACACCTTCCTTACACGATCAGCTCCAGGTGTCGTGACTTGATGGTGTTCCAGATGTCTTTACAAGTGGCTTGTTTCCCACATGGAGAATCAAGTTTTTCGGAACGAAATGAAACAAAAGAGCTATCACCACATAGTTCTTCTTTTGATCATCCGAACAGGTTCTATCGTGTCACATACTTCATGAAAATGCATCATAACCTTCATCCTGATCAATCCAAACTGTATAGTTTGTCGAGTTCAACATCGGACATTGGATGGATGCGGATCCAAGGTCCTTCATGCATGGGCCAGCTCTAGTCAACGTCCGTGATATAGCCTATTTATTACCATTTCAGGCCATGTTATAGGCCTCTATTGAGGGTCTATTATTGTGTCTAGGCTATGGTTTTAAGGTCATTACATTGTCCAGACCATGTTTAGAGATAAATGGAGATTACTAAGATCTTTTGGAGCATTTAGAGGAGATTGGGATCCGTAGATGGTCATTGTGAAGAGTCAAAGAAAAGACTCTCGTCGATCGACGACACTATCTCGGCATCGACCGATGCTACATGACCAAGATTGATCAATGTTGAGATCATCCATCGATCGATGAACAAATTCGCAAACAGCCGATTTTCATGCCCAAGTTAGAGACAAAACACAGATTACAAGATTACTGTGGACAAGTTTTGACCTAGAATTTAGGGGTTTTATATTTATATTTTATGTATGGCATCAATTGAGTTATGCTTAATGTTTGCATTCTAGAGTAGCTAACTAGGATTTTGAAAGCAGGACATAGACAACTACAGAGTAGGTTCTGTGCCAGAATATAATCCATTGAACTAAGTTGTTAGGGCCGCATGCGAGAGCTGGTCTAATTAGCTTTGTGAACATATCAAATCTAGTTCACACTTCATTCTGATTTCGCCGTCGATCGATGGTCTTTCCTTTTGTTCGCATACCGAGATTTAGAGTTAAAAGGGTCAAAATAGTTAATATTTGGAGTTCTAGAATATTTACATATTTGTGCATCATTATCCCTATAATTCATTAAAGCTTGAAACCGTAGATCTAACATATTTACATTTACATCTAATTAGATTATCATCATATTTCATATTTAAATTATTAGCATACTTTTATATTTATATTACTTCATATTTCCATATTGCATCTACGTCTTCTGATAAGGATATTTTCTTAAACCAATTACTTGTTACCAATATATATAATTACCTAGCTTAGTCTTTAGAAATAAGAATCTATTGTGTGTCATTGTTCTCTTTGGATTCGATCCCTAAGTACTACACTAATATCTCTTGGCAAGAATATTGTTTTGTGTGTTAGAATTAAGGGTTAATTTGATAGTTAATTGTTTAAGATATTTATACCCTGCTAGAACAGTAAACACACCCATGTCAAATTTGGCGCCGTTGTCGGGGAACATTGATCGCCATTAGATTAAATTTATAGGATTTAGTCTAGGTTTGTTTGTTACTTTCAAGTTACTGATTTTTCCTTTTCTTGTTTTCAGGTTCATACAAAAGAGGGGAAAAGTGTCAATTTTGACCTTAACATCTTCGTCGTACCAAATACGATCCGAACAAATGAACGGTGCCAAATACAACGTCAACTTAATTTTAATTCAAAAAGCCTACATGAACTTCTTAAAACGTACCTAAATCTTGTTTGACTCTAACATAAGTTAGTCAATCGTTTAATAAGATAAAATGACGTGTTTTGATATACGCGGAAAAGTGTCAATTTCGATCCCAACATTTTAGTCGTGCCAAATAAAACCCGAACAAATTATCAATGTGAAATACGACCTCAACTCAATTTTAATTGAAAAACCATACTCGAACTTCTTTAAAACGTGCATAAATCTACATTGACTCTAACATAAATTAATTACAAGTTAACCGTTTGATATATATATATATATTAAATATGTTCATTCCGGGAGTCAAGTTCATGTTGTGATACCTTTTAAAGGGGCACACTAACAACTACACTAAAATAACTTTTGAAAAATTACAAAAAATTAAATTATATAAACTATTAATCATCATCATCTTATCCAATTTAAACTTTGTTGATTTTTATATAGTTTAGTTATTTTTTAATATGTCTAATATTTTAAAAAAGATATCTTAGTGAAAGAAAGGTAAAATACCCTTCTAAAACTTTTGAACAAAATATCAACAAATATATAATATTAACTTTGAAAAATTAAAGATTTCCACTTAAGTTTAAAATTTTTAAATAATTTATATAAGAAAATTTATAAATATCATCAAAGTTTTAAATGTATTAATATCATATAATTATAAATATTTTTGATTATTTATATAAATCAGAAACAATTATCACCAAAGTTTTAATTGAATAAGATGAAGAAGAATAGTAGTTTTATATAATTTTAAATTTGTAATAACTTTTCAAAAGTTATTTTAGTTTAGTTGTTAGTGTGCTCTTTAAATGGATATCACGACATGAATTTGAGTCCCGAAACAAACAAATATATATATATATATATTGGTCAAACGTCGTCTTATCTAATTAACGGTTTAATTAATTTATGTTAGAGCCAATGTGGATTTATACACGTTTTAAGAAGTTCAGGTAGTTTTTTAATTAAAAATTGAGTTGACGTCGTATTTCGCACTGACAATTTGTTCGGGTCGTATTTGGGTACGACTAAAATTGTTGAGATCGAAATTGGCACTTTTCCTCGTATATCAAAACAACATCATTTTATCTTGTTAACGGTTGACTAACTTCTGTTAGAGTCAATGTAGATTTTATGTACGTTTTAAGAAGTTCAAGGAAGTTTCTTTGAATTAAACTTGAGTTTGAGGTCGTATTTGGCAGGATCAAGTTTTGAGGTTGAAATTGACACTTTTGTACCATGTGCAACAAAGACAAGAATTACTGTTCTCGGATCCACAGCTACTCGAGCGCACGATCCGCAAAGAAAGAACGACAAGCATCAATAGACGGCATACACTCAGCGTCGACTGACACTTCTTTACGAACTACATCGACCAACATTGGAACTCTAGCATCGACCGACATTGATCACTTAGCACCAATCGACAGCATCTCAGCCGCATCGATCGATGACAACTGACGAGTTCAGATGGTTGGCGCCTATAATAGTGGTTCAGAATGATAATAAAGACTTTCATGACCTTAATGGTCATCTGCGTAATGCAGCAGGTCAAAGATAGACGATCAGGGGGCTTGTAATCCCTTATACGAAGCAGAAGAAAGCAGACGCTGGCAATAACTCAACATGAAGCTAATGGCCCAAGCTGCCAGAAGCATGGAGATTTTAAGGCGAATCAGAAGACCATGGATAGAATTTATGTTTGACAAGGTACTGGAGAGACAGCAGGAGATGATTGTGGATTTCAATTACAAGTTAGATTTCTATACCTCCAACTAAACACAAAAATCAAAGATCTCGACACCCGTGTAGAAAAGCTGGAAAATCGGGTGACTAAGGGAGGTGAAATCCTTACGAGATACGAGGTTATGGTCAAGGAGAAGGAAGAATATAAGTAGGAACATCACGTCAATGCTGTGATTGATGATGATTTTTAGGTAGAAATCAAGAAAGAGAAGCCAATAAGAGGAAGGATTCCGTATAGTAAATCCAAGTTCATTAGGTAGTTCGCACACGGCATCGATCGATACTGACCAAAGAGAATCAATCACGGTTCCTGTTGGTTGAAAAATTCAAGAAAATCGTCGAGCATCGCTCAACGTAGAGATCATTCGATCGATCGATGGTACCCAGTAACAAAACGAGTTAATCGACCAAATGTCGCAAATACGACAACTCCAGAGCAGAAGAGGGATACATCAGAACCTATGATAGTTGATAAGGCTACCAAGGATCATCCTAGAGGAGAGCCAAGGATCATTCTGAAGAAGAAACCTAGGAAGTTTGTGGTACCATGTCTGATCAAAAACCACGAGTTTCCCAATGCCTTATGCGACACCGGATCGTCAGTGAGCATAATACCCAGAGCTATAGCAGAGAAGTTGAACCTCATAGTTGAGCCTTCCAGTGATTCTTTCATCTTTGTGGATTGCTCTAGAGTATACTCAGGAGGTATATGCAGAGATTTCCCACTGCAAATTCAAGACGTCTTAGTCCCGATAGACTTCTATGTGATGGATATCCAGATCAATTGGAACTCTTCTTTGTTACTTGGAAGAGCTTTCATGGCCACCCTAGAAGCTATCTGTGACATGCAGACAAACAGGTTGTGCCTTTACCTGATTGATCATAGTGTGTATTATGAAATTTATAAGAATAAAACTCCCGTCACGAAATTGTGCAATGATGCAGAGCTTGTGGCCACATGCTTATGCGATTACGAGTTCGTTGAGGAAAGAAGGAGCATCAATCGACACCCCACCCAACACATTGATCGACGGACTTATAGTTCAACAATCGATCGATACCCTCCTTGTCCAATCGACCGACACTCAAACATCCGGACGAGTCAACACCTACAATGGATAATTCAATTACAACAAAGCCTAACTTGAGTACGACAAAGACTACAAAGATGAAGAAAGAATTGAGTACCAAGGGCTTTCTATGGAAGAGGCTGTAGTTTTTTCATGTTTCCCATCAACCTAGGAAATCAACATTGATGGACGGCGACCATACACCATCAATTGATACTAGGAACGAAGCAGAAACCGAACGTGATTCAGCTGCAAAACGTGAAAGAGAATATGGTTATCTACAACGAGATGAGTTCAGTATTATGAGATAACCAGATGGTAATGCAAGAGCTATGGATGGCAATAATTCTACATGTCACAAAAGGAAGATGTGGCAGACATACTTGCAATGGCTATTGGAGCTGGAAACCTTTTTGGTCATCAGTATGATTATCGAGCATCGATCGACGGTCCCACAGAGCCCATCGATCGACACCAATCCAGCTTACCACGAATGGATGAGATGAAGCAATATTTGGATACTGTTCAAAGACAACATGCGAGTGGACCAAATAGATTTGATACTGTTCAAAGATGGCAACATCTTACAATCAATCGACACTGATTTCGACACTGATTTGGATTCCTTCTGCAAGTTTGGAAGGTAAAATTATGTGTGCTTCTGATTCTACTCTCTCTCCCCTTCAGATTAAAAAAGAGAGCCGAACAGGATTTGGAGGCTACAATCATTAAAGCTTAATTCATATGATCCTAGAAAGAGATAAATGTCAAAAAGAAGTGAACATGATTTGTGGTAAAAACCATTAGGGCTTGATTCATGGAAGCCTATCTAAATATCTCAGTCAATTAAAAAAATAAAATGATCTCAAAAGAATGAAGACATTGACTGAGAAGAAAGTAAGAAGAGAGAGAAGAAATGAATCAGAGAAGGCTACATGTGTGTTCATATACTTGCAGAGATAAGAGTCAATATATCCTTTGATCGATAATCCCAAGGTAAAGCCTATACTTTTATATTATGCAAAGAAATGAAATCAGTAGAGGGGCGAGTCAGACTAGTATTCGCTAAGTAGTTGGTAGAATCGAATGGTTGCTATACTAGGATATGGTGTATAAAGTTTCTCTGTGATTGACTTGATAGGATGTGGTTGCAATAGAGTAAGGTGACAGTTATACTTAAATATCATGTGAGTCTTTGCTTTTCAAAACATCTTTCTCAGGTTTGTTTGCTTGAGGACAAGCAAAGGTTAAGTCTGGGAGAGTTGATATAGCCTATTTATTACGAGTTTCAGGCGCATGTTATAGGCTATATTTAGGGTCTATTATGTGTGTCTAGGCTAATGTTTTAAGGTCTTTACAGGTCAAAACACGTTTTAGAGATATATGGAGATACTTGGAGCTTTTGGAGAATTTAGAGGAGAATAATCCGTAGCTGATCATTGTGAGAGTCGAAAGTACAAGACTGCCGTCGATCGACGACACTATCTCTGCATCGACTGATGTTATATGAACAAGATCGATCGATGTTGCACATCTACCATCAATCGATGTTGCCACATCTACCATCAATCGATGACAAATTTTTCAGACATCCGATTTCAAGCCCAAGTTAGAGAAATGACATAAGATTACAAGAATACCCATGAACGGGTTTTGACTTAGACTTTAGGGTTTTATATTTATACTTTATGTAATGGCACCAAAAAGGGTGTGATGGGTGTGTTGGAAAGGTGTGTGTGTGCGCACCAGCACTCCATCATAGTTTTAGGATTTATTTAGGGAGAAGATTCATAATTCTTTTGGAGATATTTATTTGAACCCCACTATTTTATCTATGCATTACATTCAATTATTATTCTTACTTTGATTATGTCTGAGTAATTACCTGTTAGACTTAGGTTGAATGATAGCAGTCACGGATTAGCCCAAAAGTATGATTGCTAGTTAAGTTAATATCCATCAATTGAGTTGTGCTTAATGCTTGCATTCTATAGTAGCTAACTAGGATATTTGAAAGTAGGATATGGACGACTACGAGAGTAGGTTATGTGCCAGAATAGACTCCCTTAAACTAGGTTGTTAGCCGCATGCGAGAGCTAGTCTAATTAGCTTGGTGAACATATCAAATCTTATTCACACTTCCTTTTGATTTCACCGTTGATCGACATAAGGCATTAACCGTCGATAGAGGGTCTTTCCTTTTGCTCGCAGACTAGAGTTTGGAGTTACAATGGGCCAGAATAGTTAATATTTGAGTTCTAGAATATTTACATATTTTTGCATCTTATCCCCTAAAATCATAAAGCTTGAAACCCTAGATCTAACATATTTATATTAGCATCTAATTAGATTATTAGTATATTTCCATATTTAGATTATTAGCATACTTTCCATATTTACATTACTAGCATATTTTCGTATTGCATCTAAACCTTTTGATAATGAATCTTTTCTTAAACCAATTACTTGTTAACAATATACATAATTACCTAGCTTAGTCTTTAGAAATAAGAAATATATTGTGTGTCATTGTTCTCTGCGGATTCGATCCCTAAATACTACACCTGATCTCTCTTGGCAAGAGTATTGTTTTGTGTGTTAGGATTAAGGACAATTTGACTGTTATTTGTTTAGGATATTTATACCCTACTAGAACAGTAAACACACCATGTCATCTGTCATCTTGCGTTCGTGATCTCTTAGCAGTCACCAGGATCGAAGCTTCAGCGTAAGCTTAGATCGAGTTTCCAACCTGAGGCTTTGATACCAATTAAAGAATCTCTTAGAATAAAGAATAATAAGAAAAACTTTTATTATTACTTTAAAAACTACGCAAAAACTAAAACTCACAATGTTTCTCTTAGATCTCTTTCGGAACACTTGTCCATGAGACTTATATTTATAGTGAAAGACAATTCTTTTTAACATGTGGGATATGTAAAACACAAAACCTAATCTAATAGAAAATTTTATTTTTCTATTCTAGATTTCTTTATTGTATTTATCTTTTAACATATTAAACATCTGATAATAAACTTGGAATTATCCAACAAAACGTAGTCCTTTGTGTAACGCCTGGGTATGTTTTCATATAGAACTAAATAATTAACAGGGAACCACATGATCGTATATGATACTCTAAAGAAACTAAACTAATATTTAATTAGCACACATTCTTCTTACTAAAAAAAAAATATAATACTGATTTAGTTAAAAGCAAAACAAAAGCTAACCTTTGATGACATTTTGGTGCAGCTTTCTCTGCATCAGTTAAAGATCTTCGAAAAAAAAACAGAAGAGAAGACTTTACATAACTCCGTGCTATAAAAATATAGAGAGAAAAAAACTCAAAGAGGTAAAAGGAATAAGTAAAACACTTACGTACAGTCATAATTTTATATTTCTTGTTGAAAGACTGAAGAGTCTGAAGCAACAGAATAATGATCTGATCTCAAATATTTAGAAATCACTTTGACCCGATTTTCTTATATAATATCAAAGCAACCGAATAATATAATCATTTTCATTTTATTTTAATCTTTTTGGTAGACTTCTGTTGCTTCATAACTTTTATAGTTTTGATTTGACACTGAAGGAACCATTCGTTGCACAAAACCGATAGTTTTGGTAAAGTAGAAAAAGAACTCAAGAACACAAGTGTTTATAAAACGGTTCCGTTGTTTTATTTATCTTTCTTTGCTTTCTTAATCTTTTCTTATTAGATTCTCTTACAATTTGATCTCCTTACATAGCTAATAGGGATCCTTAACTTTAACCAATTACAAAATGAATTAGGAGTCCTAACTTTATCCTAATCCTACTAGTTATCCATCTTACTTTAGGATAACTTGTTTCCTAAGTAATGAAGCTTATCCAACATTCTCCCCCTTAAGCTTCATATCATCTTCGCTTAAGTTGAGAACTCGAATTTGCTCTCTTATTTCTTGAAATTTGATCTTTGCCAATGCCTTTGTTAGTATGTCTGCAAATTGATCTTTGCCGGGTATATGTTCAACATCAATTTGGTTCTTCTCAACACACTCACGTATGAAGTGATACCTTTTGTGAATGTGTTTGCTTTGTCGATGAAAAACAGGATTCTTGGCTAGTGCTATGGTTGACTTGTTGTCCACTCTGATCAACGTCTTCTCAAGCTTTCTTCCGGTTATCTCACTCATTAAGTTTTGAAGCCAGATTGCTTGTTTTGCCGCTTCTGTTGCTGCCATAAAATTCAGCTTCACAAGATGATAGAGCTACCGTTTCTTGCTTTTTAGAACACCATGTTATTGGTGTATCTCCGAGACAAAAGAGATGACCTATGGTGATCTTTCCATCGTCCAAGTCAGTGTTGTGGCTGATGTCGCTATATCCAATTAGCTATGCAATCCACTGTCTTTAAACTTCAAGCCAAAACCAAGAGTACCTCGTATATACTTTAGAACTTGCTTTAATGCTCACCATGAGACTTGCGTGGTGACTGCATATATCTGCTGAGAATTCCTACCGATAAGGTAAGATCCGGTATTGTATGCAGTAGATATCTAAGGCATCCTATCCTCCGTCTATAAAGAGATGCGTTGATCTCAGATTCCTCCATTGCCTTTGATAGTTTTCAGACCGAACTCCATGGGTATTGGAGTTGCATTGCTCGTATCCAAAACCTGCTTCTTTTAAAATTGGCGTGCAATATGCTTCTTGCTGAATCTTAATCTCTTTTGAGTTTGAGTTACTTCAATTCTAAGATAGTACGTCAGTCTACCAAGGTCAGACATTTCAAACTCTTGCGACATAAATTTTTTAAACTCCATGATTACTTCCATAGAATCTCTAGTTACAAAGAGATCATCGACGTAAATAGCTACGATTAGTAGCTTCTTCTTCTCTTGTTTACGATAAACTAAGCTCTCCTTGGGACACTTCTCAAACTTCAGTCTCTTGAGGATTTGGTCCAGCTTCGTGTTCCAAGCCCTAGGAGCCTGTCTTAAACCATATAGCGCCTTTTTAAGTTTGAAACTTTGTATTCTTCTCCCTTCTTTTCAAACCCTTCAGGTTGAGATACGTAGACTTCTTCCAAGCAACTCACCGTGTAAGAATGTTGTCTTCACATCCAAGTGATGTATTTCCCATCCATTAGCAGCAGCAAGACCTATAAGAAGTATTATTGTTTCTATTCGAGCCACTGGTGCGAAAACTTCGTCGAAATCAATTCCATGTTCTTGAACGTAACCCTTTGCAACAAGTCTTGACTTAAATTTGTTGATACTTCCGTTGGCGTTTGATCTTAAAATACCCACTTGAGACCAATCACTTTTACTCCTAGTGGTTTTATCGGTTAAGATCCATGTCTTATTCTTATATATGGAATCGATCTCATCTACACAAGCTTGCTTCCACCGTTTGTCTTTGAGAGCTTCTTGTATATTCATCGGTTCATCATTTAAGGTAAGTAACAAGGTTTTGCCCTCAGTATCAGCTAGCAGAACGTAGTCTTCGAGATAGCTTGGCCTTTTGACTTGACGTGTTGATCTTCTTACTTCTTGTGGTGAATCATTCTCACCATCCACGACAGGGCCAGCATCCATTGTTTCATCAAACTCTGTTTTAGCTTCTGTTTCTGTTGATTCTGGCAATATTATCTTCTTGCTGAATTCCTGTTACATAAGGACCGCTACCATTATCTTCTGTGGTTCCCCATAACAATATGAAACATACCAGGTTCGCTTTGAGCTTCCTTACTTCCTCCCTTCCAAATTTAGCAAGCTTTTTCATTTAAGATCACATCTCGACTTACAAAGATTTTTCCTGTATCAGGATTGTAAAGTCGATACGCTTTGGTTCGGATTCAATACCAAGATGTACCAATGCTAGTGATCTATCATCAAAGTTTCCTGAGATGACCTGAATCAATCTTTGCATAAGCCATACAGCCGAATACTCTTACATGAGAGAGACTTGGTTTCTTTCCTCTCATGCATTCGTATGGAGTTTGATTCATTAAAGCTCTTGTAGGAACCCTGTTGATTAAGTATGTGGTGTGACGTACTGCTTCACCCAATAAATAATTTGGCATACTCATTGCTTTTAGTATGCTGCGAGTCATCTCCATTAGAGTGTGGTTTCTTCGCTCAACGACACCATTTTGGTGCAGAGTGTATGGTGCCGTTAAATGCCGCTTTATTCCATTGTCGTTGCAGAAATCTTGAAACTCTTGTGAGGTAAATTCTCCTCCTCTGTCCGTACGTAATGTCATAATCTTCTTCTCGAATTCTTTCTCAACGATACCTTTAAATATTTTGAATTTACTGAATGCATCTCTTTTGTGTTTCAGTAATATAGACCACATGTATCTTGTGCAGTCATCGTGATAACAATATATAGCGGTTGAGCGATAGCGTAGCAGGTGAGATTGGACCACACACCTCTGCGTGAAGCAACTCAAGTGCTCGTGAGGACCTGTATGTCGAAGCTTTTGGAAAAGGTTGGCGTGTTTGTTTCCCTACCAAGCATGAGTCACAATGTTGCTTTTCTTCAGTGATCTCAGGTAAGTCGTAAGCCATTCCATGTGTTGCCATAGATCTTATTGTTTTGAAGCTAATATGTCCAAGTCTAGCATGCCAATGCCAAGGTTCTTCATCCATTCTTGCTTGTAGACAGGCTGCTCTACCAACTTGTAACTTTATTTTATAAAGTCGGCTTGGTGATCTTTGAACTTTCACTAGTAGCCTACCATTTGGATCCTTTAAGGCTAGAAAGTTATCCTTCATTCTGACCTAAAACCCCTGTTTTGTTGCTTGTCCTAGGCTGAGAATATTGCTTCTTAACTCCGGTATAAAGTAGATATCAGAAAGTAGTTTCTGTTCTCCGGTCTTTGCTTCAAATAGGATCGATCATTTTCCATTTATATCAACGTATGATCCATCTCCAAACTTAACTTTACCTTTTATATTTCATTGATTTCTGAAAAATACGATCTCTCTCCCGTCATGTGATTACTAGCACCATTGTCTAAATACTACATTCCATCTTCCTTTTATCAGTTTCAAGAGTCTTTGGCAAGATTTTTTCTTCATTAAGGAATACAACTTTGTGTAAGTATAAAGCTGTATCTGCTTCTTCCGTCTCATTCTTGTTTAGCTCTTGATTCTCTTCTTTCTTCTCGGTACAAACAGAGGCAAGGTGTCCTTTCTTCTTGCAGTTGAAACAGCCAATTTGAGAGTAATCTCGTTTTTCTTTGCTTGTGTCGTACGAATTGTTACTTTCACGACCTCTTCCTTTGTTGTCTCGACCTCGGCCACGGTTCCAACCTCGTCCTCTCCTCTGTTACTTCCTTTGCTTCGATCTGAGTTTGAGTACAGTAATTGACCGTGTTGCTCGTGTGCATCTTCTCCTAATACATGTTCTTCGAATGCCTTGAGTCGACCAACAATATCTTCATAGCTTGTTTTGTTCAAGTCTAGAACTTGCTCGAGTGAAGCTGTGATGTGAATAAACTTGTTTCTTGGTAAACTATTCAATAACTTTTTCACAAGTTTAGGTTCATCGAGTGTTTGACCTAGAGAAGCAGATTTAGCTGCAATCTTTGATATCTTCGCAGAGAAGGTATCAACAGTGTCTGAGTCGGTCATCCTCAAATTCTCAAACTCGTTCATCAATGTTTGGAGACAAGCTTCTTTCACACGTTCAGCACCAAGATTTCTGGATTTGATAGCTTCCCATATTTCTTTAGGAGAATCATCATCTCCGGCTTGCATAATCTGATTCTCGGGAATATATTGAAATAAGAGTGATGTTGCGATATCATTCTTTTCTTCGTCGTCATTTCCAGGATCAATAGCTTCCCAAACTTTGTGAACTCTTAACAGGACCTTCATTCTTTTCGTCCATACAGTGTAGTTCGATGATGTTAACATCGGAAAAACGACAGCAGATGGAACAGAGTCTCTCGGTTTCATCGGAGGCTTGTATCTCCCATCGTATATGTGTCTTGATTCTCTTAGAAAAAAAAAACGCTGGCTCTAATACCAATAAAGTAAAAGAAGAACTCAAGAACACAAGTGTTTATAAAACGGTTCCTTTGTTTTATTTATCTTTCTTGCTTTCTTATCTTTTCTTATGAGATTCTCTTACAATTTGATCTCCTTATATAGCTAATAGGGATCCTTAAATTTAGCCTATGACAACATGAATTAGGAGTCTTAACTTTATCATAATCCTATTAGTTATCCATCTTACTTTAGGATAACTTGTTTCCTAAGTAATGAAGTTTATCCAACATTTGGTTTGTCAGTTTTAAATTCAACATAAGTTAAGAAGGTCCGAATTAGATATATATCCTATTTGACTAATTCCTATTTCAGAAACTTTAGGTTTGCTTAAGAAGGTCTGAATTTTGTCCAAGCAATGGAGTTACTGGTGATTGCTATAAACCTAAGTGTCGCGATCGTTCTTCACGATCAACAATAATATGTTCAAAGTATTGTCGTAAAGCGTTGTATAAGAACTCACAAGTTAACAAAAATATCTCTTTATTGTTTATAAAAACTAGCTCAAAAACTTAGGATCCTCACAATCTCTCAAACTCTAACACCTTAATATCTATGAAGCACTGGGACGGGTACGGGGACGGGTACGGGGACGGATACGGATACGGTGCGGAGACGGAAAACGACTAAACTTAAAATTTGTGGATACGGGTACGTACATCTAATTCTGGAATATGTGCCTTATCGATCTTCATTGCAAATAATGCACTTAAGTTTCCAAGTGCCTCCTTTTTCTATTGATTTCTCTAATTTAGTTATGTAGTTCTATAATAGAGCATCTTTGGTTTGAGTTGATGAATTAGGTGATCCACTACCGAAAGCATTATCACTTACTTCTTCAGAAGTCATGACTAACCTGAGAAAAAAACGTGAGAAATATACATGAAGCATGAAACGTGAAAACATATTAAACTTGAAACAACACAGTAATTCGTAAGAAAACATGAAACAAACCAAAAACACACAGTTTTTTGTTTTCCTGTTTAGTTTTATGTACAAGCCAAAAACACATACGTACGTGAAAGGTGAAACCAATAAAATATTGTCTAATACTAATACCGTCTTCTTTTACGTGAAAATTGGCAATCTAAAAAAACAAGATGTAATACTTACTGTGGTATTGAAAAAATAAGAAAGAAGATATACTACTTACAATGAAGACAATTGACAAACAAAACCTCTAACTCTGTCTTCTTTTACGTAAAATTGAAAAAAAAAAACAGAGTTTGTAATAAATAATTGGTAATTCAAAAATAAGTTGAAGAAAATAAGAGTTTGTTTAAGTTCAAGAAGAAATTAATTAAAACTTTGTAACTCTAGTTATTTATACAAAAAAAAATAACATAAAAAATTAAATAATCAATGGTTTACAAAAAGATACCGACTTTAATGGCTTTCTTATTTTTCAAAGTTTTTCCAAAACTAAAAAACATAAAAAAGCAAATAATCAATATTTTACAAAAAGATATCGAGAAATGATTCGGCAACATCACCACGCCGTCCCCATAAACCATTGCCGTCACCACCTTTTCTGAAACGTTTTGGAAACGTCCACACGCCGTCCCCACCCTGTCCCCGTCCCGGAAACGCAGTTGGTACGGGAGTCGCCAAGTTTATGCCGTTGTCGTGCTTCATAGCTTAATATCCCATCTCGACATCTTTGTAGATAGATGTATATAATCCTATTCCTATAAGTAATCTCACAAATAGATATTTCCTAAGCTCATCATCATTATCTCTTTATAATCTTATCTCAATTAGGATTAGGATTACTTCTTTCTCAAGCTTATTCCAACATTCTTCCCTCTAAGCTTGAAATTTTCTTTCTCACTTCATGAACACCGATGAGTTCCCTCATCTCTCTATACTTGATTCTCGCAAGAGCCTTCGTAAAAATGTATGCCTTCTATTCAATACCAGGAACATGTTAACCTCAATTAGACTTTTCTCAACACACTCTCTAATGAAATGATACCGTGTGTGTATATGCTTGCTTTGACCATGAAACACCGGGTTTCTTGTGAGACCTACTGACTGATTATCTATTCGTATCACCACTCCTTCACACGAAACACCCATAATCTCAGTGAGCAAATCCTGACGCCAAATTGCCTGTCTTGCTGCTTCAGTCCCAGCCATGTACTCGGCTTCACACGAAGACAACACGACCGTATCATGTTTCTGAGAGCACCAAGTGATAGGGCTTTTACCAAGATAGAATATGTATCCTATCACACTCCTACCATCATCCGGGTCCATGTTGTAACTGCTATCGCTGTACCCTACTAGCTTCCTCGCATGTGAGACAGAATTCTAAAATGTCAAGCCATACGATGTACTTCCCCTCAAATACCTAAGACACTATTTCAATTCCACACCATTGGATTCTCTAGGACTCTGCATGTATCTTCTCAATACTCCAACACACCAGGTCTTGTATGAAGCAAATAATGAAAGCAGCCCACTGTCTTTCTATAACTTCTCACTTCAATCTCTCTTTCCTGCTCCGGTTAGTTAACTTGAGACCAGAATCCATAGGTATCTGCAGTGGATTACTATTTTTCATGTCTGTTTCTTTTAAGATCTTCAATGCATATCGATTTTGATTCAGAGTTATTCCTTTATCATGCTGAAAAAATTCGATCCCAAGGTAATAGGATAGTTTTCCTAAATCACTCATCTCAAACTTACTCGCCATCTCCTTCTTGAAATTATTTATAGCTTTCATGTTCGTTCCTGTAACGAACAAATCATCTACATACACTGCGATGACAAGAAGATTCTCACTAACCCTTTGGTGATAAACAGAAGGCTCCTTTAGGCAACGTGTGAAGTTTAACTCGATCAGAATCTTGTTTAACTTATCAGTCCATACTCTCGGTGCTGTTTCAAACCGCACAGAGCTTTGTTTAATCTGTATACCTTACATTTGCATCCTTCTATCTCGAATCCCTCTTGTTGCGTAACATAAACGGTCTCCTTCAATTCTCCATGTAAGAATGCTGTTTTAACATCATATGATGTATTTTCCATCCCTGAGAAGCTGCAATATTAATCAGCAATTGAATTTTTTATATTCTTGAAACCGGAGGACCTTATCGTAATCAATCCCATATTGTTGTACATAACCATTAGCCACATGTTGAGCCTTGTACTTGTTAATGTTTCCATCAGAATTCCTCTTGAGCTTGAATACTCACTTCAAGCCTATTGGCTTTACACCTTGTGGAAGGTCTACGAGAGTCCAGCATTCGAGATTGGTGATGGAAAGGATTTCATATTCACATGCACGTATCCATTCTTGGCATTATTTTGCTTCTTCAAAATCATGCGGTTTGTTGTTTACACACATCAACAAACGTTCTCCTGCTTCCTCTGCAATCAGTACGTAATCATCAAGGTGTCTTGGTTTTGAGGTTCGACGTTGTGATCTTCTGTCTCTTCATCTTATGTCTCTTGATATTCTTCACTTTCTACTTCACTTTCTTGCTCGTTAACAGTTTCACTTTTAGTAATAGCATGTTTGTTGTTTGCTTCTTTGTTTTCTTCATTACTTAGCTCTGTTTCTAGGATTCCATGGTTACCAAAACTCCAACCATGATCTCGAAATTTTCTTCTTGGTTATTCCTTGTTACATTCGGGTTCCAGTTCCATCCTTTTGTCTTGTCAAACACCACATCACGACTTACTATTATCCTTTGATATTGTGGATCAAACAACCGGTATGCCTTTGATCCTGTTTAGGTGCCAAGGTGGTTATGCCCCCGATTCATTAAGACCCAGGTTTACTTGTTAACCATTAGCCACATGTTAAGCCTTGTACTTGTCAACTAAAATCCCACGACTTTGGTTATGCTCCTAGCTTTAACCACGAGGTTAATTGAGCTGAGTGTCATAGTAGCTTCTCCCGAGAATCCCACTATGGGGCTCAGAAACTCCATGATTGCAGGGAGCTCTATTTTCATTCTCTCGAGGGTATCTTTTAAGATAATGTCGGCAGAGCTTCCAGTGTTGACCAATACTCTTGCAACATCGGTATCCTGGATCGTTGATATCTTACATATTTGCATGGTTTTGATCATCTCTTTTTGATGCATTTTAAGCATATAGAATAGCATTTAGGCATATTTAGGTTGCATTCCATTACATTTGTCTATGTCAGGTGTTGAAGATGCTTATTGGTGAGTTTGGAGGCAATTGAGGCTAAGGAAGTGAATTTTGGAGCAAAAGAGGGGCGTAGCGACCAGGCGTGGTCGCTACAGACCCACAAGATAAATGCGGATGCCGTAGCGACCAGGCGTGGTCGCTAGAGGCAAAAATCCTGAGTAGCTGAAATATTCTAAGTGTCGTAGCGACCAGGCGTAGCGACCAGCTGTGGTCGCTACAGGCAAAAATACCCAAATTTTTATGGGTCAACCCGGGTTTGTTGGGTTGATCCGACTCTTTTTTTGAACTCTTATATATAGCTTTAGACCCTAAAACCCTAGGGGGATCTCTTTTTCTCTCAAAAACTCTATCTAAACTAAAAAAGCTTGAATCTTTTGATCATTGGAAGGAAGTACTTCATTTTTATTGTGTTTTTCTTGTTCATTAACATGATTTGCCTTGAATCTCATATGAGTTTAAGGTTTCTCATGGAAAATATTGAGTAGTGAACTTGTGATTCATGGGTTAAGTAGATTAGGGTGATTAGGTGGATATTTAGAATGTCTCTTGCTTGATTAACATTATTCTATGCTTACTAAGTGTTCTTAATGCTAGATTAGACTTGATCACTCTCATCTAGATCTTAAGCTATTTTATGCCCGAAAGGTGTTTGTTAAAATGCTTGAATGAATTTAGTATTTCTCTAGCTTGAATAACCAAAGACATTTGATGTTAGGATTTCTAGATGGTTAGTATACTTAATCATAATGCTTGTTTGATAGTATTAAGCCAAAGACATTTGATGTTTAGTACTTGATTACAAAGGGAT
This sequence comes from Moricandia arvensis, assembly GCA_905132765.1. NCBI lineage: Eukaryota > Viridiplantae > Streptophyta > Magnoliopsida > Brassicales > Brassicaceae > Moricandia > Moricandia arvensis. Next base: position 28,770 of record CAJHQP010004642.1, on the reverse strand, counting down.
TTCTATCATGGAAGTGGATTAGTCTATTTTATGAGTTTTAGACCTATAGACTTGTTGCTTGTTTTGTTTGTGCATCCTAGATTGAATCTTGATCACCCGATATCGATTATCTTGCCCATGGATCCATCCTTAGCTATTGATTGAAAGTTTGATTCTTGCACTTATTTCTTGTTTGAATTTGAGATCACCTTGTTTATAATTCTAGGAGTTTAGCTTGTTACCAATCATCAATCTTCTTATTTGCTTAGATTAGGGAAGTTTGTGTATTCTTAGTGTTATAGATCATTAGTTCCTTTTGGATTCGATCCTAAAGTGCTACATCGATATACCATTCGATTGTGGTAGCGTGCACATTAGGTTAGTAATCAATTTGGCATCGTTGCCCGGGTAACTAAGTAGATTTATCATTAGGATTTCAAACTTTCTTGAGATTAAACTTTCTTTTCTTATGCTTTGTTTTGCTTTTTTACAGTTATTAACCTTTTATTCTAGCTTTTGTTTTTTTTTTTTGTAGTAATGGCTGCAAGCTACTTTGACTGGCCACAAGAAGAGGAAGACACCTTTGAAGATCACATGGAAGATGATGAGCCATATGTGGAGCCATCCTTCGATGAAAGTGTGCTCACACCAGAACAGAGTGTGAAAGTAGATGAGCTTTGCAAAGAGAACCCAATGTTGACAATGAGTGACATGGCAGTGATGCTAAGGTTGAATCTTATGCAACACCGGGCAACACTAGAAGGAAGAGGGCTCACAGGTACTGAGATAAGGATTGCTAATCAGCTCAAAGAGGTATTTTATTGGGTTCCACCAACCCAACTAGAAGGTATAAGCGATTCTACTTTTGAACTTCATTATTTTGAGGATAGTCGCTTGCCTTGTGTTGAAGATATTGCCTCTGATTTGAATTCTCATGTGCTCATCAACGAATGTCTTGATCTGATATGTGAAACTAGAAAACTAGATGACTTGAGAGTAGAAAAGATTGCTAGAGATCATCTTGAAGTTTGTTTTGACAAGGACTATCTTTGTGCTTCAATTGATCTTGAAACTGAATTTTTTATACTTGATGAACCTAGAACCTCTTCTTGAACTAGCTGATTTAGGGGATGAACTTGATTTGGATAAACTTATGCTTTAGCTAGAAAACCCCCTTGTCAAAAACGATGATGAGAATAAGAACATTGTGTTTTAATTTGATTGATGGAGATAGAGTTGACTACTTTGTTAAAACATCATTTGAGCCTGTAGTTGACTTTGTGTTTTCACCAAATTCATTTGATTCTCATTACCATCTGAACCTCAAGGAGCATTTCATAATTCATGTTACATCTATAATGAAGCTCTTTGATGAAAAATTTGTCTATTTTCAATGGACAATAGTGTGTTTCTTTGCACACTTTGTTTTTTGTTCTTGTAGGAGAAGGATCAAAGGTGCATTGCCTCAACCTTTCGATTCTTATGATTAACAAGCATACAAAGTCAGCTAGAGACTTAAAACAAGCGCGCTTGGGAGGCATTCCCATGTTTATCCTTTGTATATATTTCTATTTATCTCTTATCTTGTTTTAGTGTGTTTGAATAAGTTTAGGGACAAGTTTGGGGGAGCTCGAAATCTTTTCAAGAGGTTATGTCAAAATTGCCAAAGTCACAACAAGGCTTCCCTCATCATTCCCTCTATCATCAAGCTAACTCCAAGTAAGTGCATCTTCACCTTTGTAAATACTTAGTTCTTTCATATTTCATCTCTCTTTTGCTTTCTCTCTCAAGTTTACTATCACACAAGAGACTGTGTGAAGTAAGTTTGGGGGAGAGTCTACCATCTCACATTGTGTTTTGTTTTGTTTACTTGTCATGAGTCTCATGTATTGCATTGTACATACTTAGTTGCATAGAAAAACCTAAAAATTCAAAATTTTCAAAAAACACCAAAACAAGCATTTAGATTCATATTTTATTTCATTTTCATCTTTAAGATTGAGTCTAGAAGCATTTAGGTTGCATCCATATACATAAGGAGTTGTGTTTTAATTGCTTTGAAAAAAAAACACATGTCTAGAACTCAACATGATACCCTAGCTAAACATATCAAGTAGCTTAAACATCTTAAGAAAAAAAACTTGTATGCTTCGAGCCTTGAAGACTCTACTTGAACTTGTTGTGAGCTTGATATCGACTAGTCTTGAAACCAACTCCAACCTACTTGAGGCATAATGAACTTAATTTCTCTTGCTTATGGGCACTTGCATACTCAGACCATGGATCTTATACACATTTGGGTTATCTTATTCCATTCATTACCCTATGATAACCCAAATGGCACCATACTCATGAACCCTTACCATTCTTTGAAACCACCATTGATTTGCTTGTGTGAGGCCTCTTATTGATAGTTTGGTCAGTGCAAAATCTTGAGAGTATTGAGAGCGACATAGGTTTGGTTCTCATCTTTTGCTAGGATTAGACCTCACTTGAGCTAGCATTTAGGATTGTGATTGGGTTTGTGTGCTTTTTGATTTTAAGATTTGGGTTTGGGAAAAGGGAAGAATTAAAAGAATGAACAAAGAGAGTGGCTATAAGAAGAGAAATCCCTAGGGACAAAAGAAAATAAGAAAAGAAAAGCTCTAGATGTGTCAAATAGAACCCCAAAAAAGAAAAAAAGAGAATGGGGAAAGATAAAAAAGAAAGAGAGCTAAAGTTAAATGTTATTAAAGATGAAAGTCCCTAGTTGGTTAAGTAAAGAAAAAGAAAAGAGTGTTCATTAGGTGAGTGATGAGATGTGTGTTATCTTTGGGTTTTGGGATGGGGAAGAAGAAGGGTAGAACTTGGAGTCATCTAGAAAAAGGGTAGTTTGATGGGAATCAATCTATGTATGCATGAATTGCTCCTTATCTTAGATAAATTTTGCATAATGATCAAGCTCCTATTTTTGGAGTGATTACCACTTTAAAAAAGATGTATTTGAAACCTTCTCTTCTTTCACATTAGACTATTTTCACTCACCAAACCAAATGATTGAGATCAAGTTCTCATTTGCAAGAATTCACCTTATTTGCTTGTTTTTGAAAGTTCACTTGAGGACAAGTAAAGGACAAGTTTGGGGGAGTAGCGACCAGTTGTCAACTCTATGAAAAGGAGAATGTTTTGAGGGTTGGCCTAATAGGTCGTTGCTCTATCCTTGAAAGAGGTAGCGGCGCTATCTGTTTGGTGATTATAGTGTTAGATAATCCGACCCCACCCCCTCCTTCTAGCGCCAAAGTGTGAGAAACGAATTCGCAACTGTCGATTTTAAGGAAACAGAGGAAAAATCAAGAAATCCTAACTTTCCTTAAGGTCTCGGATTCCTTACGTAAACACACGAATACGAAAAAGAGACCAATACAAGATATCGAAAGAGATTGCACATAGACATTTTATTGATTAAGACGAAGTAAAGTTACAGAGATTCACCAAAAAAAAAAAGTTGACGGAAATTCGTCAACGGTGGAGAAACATAATAAACAAAAAAATAAAACGTTATAAGTATCAAACTTACTAATCTATCTGCCACATATCCTAAGTTCACCTAAAGCTAATAATAACTTCCCCCAGAAACTAATTTTTGGATCCCTATGCTCTTTGTCTTGCTCTTCTTTATATAGGTCTCCCAATGTCGGTCATTCTTTCCTTTTCTGCCTCCGATTCGAATTTATCGTCCGCAAAATCTTCCTTATCTTCTCGATTTCTATAACTATCATGAGACTTGACAATTATCTAATTTTCTATTTCTCCTTTGGTGGAAATTTGGTAAACCATCATTTTAATCAGGTTCATTCTCGTCTAAAATCAAAAGTGAGCTTTTATCGTGTCTAACATCATATATGTTTCTATGCCATTGTTTAGGCATCAAGCTTTATTATATTGTTCTAGGGTTAGGAGAAAAGGAGGAACTCCTTCACAGTCCTCCTGGAACTCCTTCACAGTCCTCCTGGAACTCCTTCACAGTCCTCCTGGAACTCCTTTGGTTCTTATTTGATTTATATTCTATATTATTCTATTCATTCTATGATTTATGTGACAAAGATCATGTCTAAGTATATCTCTTGTTAGGTTTAGGTTTTATTAATGATATTGATGGATTAGCCAAACAATAGAATTGTTAGGGTGATTATTAGATCTATCAATAGAATTGTGTTTATTGCTTGTGTTCTAGAGTAGTTAACTAGAAACTTAATCATAGGACAGTTAGATGCAAGCGAGAGCATGGTCTACTACCATGATTAATCCTGTTGAGCTAGGTTGCTAAAAAAACGGAGAGTTGATTTAGTTAATTTAGTGAACTCATCGAATTATGTCATAAAGCTTGACTCAAAACACCATCAATCGATGCAGGATCATTGCCATCGATTGACGTCATTCCGTGTCAACAACCGAGAGCTTGAGACATCTGACATAGTCAATAAATTAGACTCGCAGCGAGAGCTGGTCGTCTTTTACATTAGATATCGAGTTCTATGATTTATTTACTGCTTAGTAATCTATTTTTTCTAGCTTAATCGCGACTTTATTGAGTTTATTGTGTGCAAACTCCATGTGGATTTGAACCGTAAATATTACAATTTGACTCTCTTGGCAAGAGTAGTTCGCAGAGTTAATTTGATAGAGTTTGCATTGAAAATACATAAAAACCCTCATGTCAAGCACACAATAGACTAATGATATAAAGATTAAGCTAGGCATATATTAATAAAAGAAGTAAATAGTATATAACAAGTAAAGCAATTGGTTTGTAAACGATATGATAAAATAGCTAGACTTAGGGTTTCACGCAATATAATCCTGATGTATAGATGCCAAGGGTGTGTGATAAACCGTCCTAGGAACTCGAATGCAATGGTAAGATATCTAGCTCTCACTATGAGTCTAATCAGATGACTAATTCTTTGTTCAAGCCTTCACATGCGAACAAGGAGCGAGTGTCGATCGACACTATAGAATGAGTGTCAATTGATGTTTCCTTAGGCAAGTATTAACGTAATAATTGATATGTTCACTAATTTAATTTATATCAGCTCTCGCATGTATCTAACAACCTAGCTCAATATAATTACTGTCAGGTAATGAATCTATTGTCGTAGTTATCGCATCCTAAGTTCAAGGTTCAAGTTAGCTATTGTAGAACAAAAGAAAATCAGTCCAATTCTAATGAAGGATCCTAAATATTCAGCCCTAACAATTCTATGTTTCAGTAATTCATATAAAGCATAATGAAAACTCTAAACTTAACAAGAGAAACTACTCAGACATAATTAAGTAAAACATAACACTAATTTGAATATAATGCATAGAAACTGGATTTCCAATACAAAAGCTCTGAAATGAGTCTTGATCTTCTCTCTAGACAATAACTAAAAAGCTTCTAATGGTAAATTGTAAGATAGTTGTGGGTGGTGTGTGAAACTAGATGATTTTTCCCATTTAAAATCAAAGTGACCAGTGTCCAATCTATACTATATAAAAGTTGAGGCTATAAGCCATTGAATGTGTCCACATAGGATGTTAAACAAGTAATCATATTATGCAAATCATTTTTTTAATTTCCTATTTCTAAAAATGTCAATATTACCAAAATTATATATGTCAGTATAAATAGAAAATAAATTCAAATATGGTAAACTTACAAAACTAAAAATATTATATATAATTTAACTTAGTATGTAACAGATTTCGAAAATACTAAAAAATAATAATTAATTTCAAAATATAATTTTCAAACAATTAATAATTATATAAATTTAAAACACGTGATTTCAAAATTTAGGTAACAGATTTCAAAAATACTAATAAAAATAATAATGAATTTCAACAATATAAATTTTCAAATAATTATAATTATATAAATTTAAAACATGTGATTTTCAAAAATTTTAGGTTATATATTATTGAATATTCACAATAACATATACTATATACAAGTTGATGCTATAAATCATTGAAAATGTCACATATTATTTCAAGTCACAAATAAAAGTACACTAATCACCTTTCATTATTATTTTTTAAAATTTGAAGATCTTCAAAAAATATCTCTTTAAAATTGGAAATCAATAATTAAATTTAGTAAACAAAACATAAATATCATCAATTGAGTTAGTTTGATATATAACTAAACCTTTAGAATATTAACATAAATTTAACTAACAAAAAAATATTTTTAAAGAATACAATAATTTCAAACAATAAGACACTATGAACCTAAAAACATTATATTTAAAAATGAGGATTTATATTATTTAAATTGGCCTAGAGAGAACTTACAAAGATAAATATTTAGGATAGCACTAAGCATTTTTTTTGTCAAAAATAACATTTGAGGAGGAAAATTAATCAAAATTAAATTTTATTAAAGGGTGTAAATATAATTAATATCCCCAGGCTTAACTAATCTAGACTTAGAGTTTAGAGTTATGAATTGGGGTTTTGGAGGTGAGGTTTAAAATTTTTAAAAAATTAAAAAAATTTTCAAAATAATTTTTTTAAATAACTATTTGAGATAATTGCTCATTTACAAGTAACATTAATAATATACCAGCTGAGCATCCAATTTGATATTTTAAATATAGACTTAAGCAAATTATTTCAATCAAATAAAATGAAAATCAAATAAGGTAGAAAAAGAAAATATTTTTTTTTATGAAATAGATAACTTAATATACTAAATGAATATTTGAAAACTAAACATAACATTTTAACTAACAAAAAAAACATTTTTATAAAGGAAATCATGGTTTTTGTTTTAAAAAAACTTTCATAATCATGTATGCAAGAATAAAATAAAACCAGTGGAAATATATAAATTAAAAGATATAAAAGTTTTCTTAAAACAAAACCATGATTTCCTTTAAACAAAAACCATGATTTTTTTATAAAGGAAATCATGGTTTCTATTTTCTTTTTGACATATAATTTAAAATATCAACATCATCGTATTTAATATTTTGAAAACTTAAATTTCTAAAAATCATCTATCAGAATAAAATTTAAAATATTCTAATATAAACAAAAATAGTAAAAAACTATTTTGGTATATATGTTAATTCTTTCAAAATTAATGTCAAAATATTAAAAAAAACTTATATCATACAGTATGCCAAGCATACAAATAGCATATACATCAAAATACAAGGTATTTAATTTCAAACATTTAAAGTAATCTAATAAATTAAAAAGTAAACTGAAATTTATTTTTTAAAATTTTCTTATTTATATTGTTTTATCGGCAATAAAAAGTCATCAAATTTATATTAATTTTCTTGAAAATGATGGTCGATTTTAATTCTTTTTATCAAACGATTATTGGCTTACAATAACTTTATTAAAAATGATAGTAAAAATATTCACTTATGTAAAACACGTTGTTAATTTTGTTGTTTATTTATGCGTTTTTCAACTACTTTTTATCATTCAAATGCATTAACATACATCAACAATTAAAAATTTTAATAACAATACTATATTATGTGTTGACACCAATTTTTTTTAGAAAATTATAATTCAATTTTTTCATTAAACCAATTTAAATAGTTTTTATGAAAAGAATCTATTTTTTTTGTAGGTCTACAAAAAAGGTCATAATAATAAAATAAAGTACAAAGTGATTCTTTATGTCACCAATAAAAATGATATGATCCATATTTATGAAAATAATTACAGCAATAAACATAACTTATAAAATTTAAAATAAACTCATACGATTTTTATCAAAGAAATATATTTGAAGAAAATGTTAATAAAATATATGAAAACTTAAAAAAAATCTAAAGAAGTTCACGAATTAAATACTTAAATGTTTTAATAATAGTTAAAAATAAATAGTAATATTAATTAGAATATAGTTTCAGCGACAATAAATATTCATTATACTTTAATAAACTAAAGAATATATTATCTAAGAGTATTAATCAGTAATATATAAACACTGCAATTTGACAAACTTCTAAAAATTAGAAAAAAGTAAGTGAACCAATAAATCATCATAATCCTCACGTTAATTATACTGCAATTATATCAGTTATATATATATATATATATATAATATTATAGATCTCTATTTTTACTAAATAAAAAATATTACTTAAGGCTGCTTAAAATTTTAGTATATTTATTCTTATTTTGCTATATCTAACAAAAATGTTTAATAGTGTTTAATTTAACAAAATATTTATTATGGTTAAAACCTAAATCTTAAACATTATACATATATGCATTTAAGAGAATTAAATTGAGCATTTTCAATACAACTAAGCGCACAATAACTATCTAATAATTATACTTTCATTATAAAATTTGGTAAATAAAATCAAAGGTAGAGCAGTGTTACATATGAAATAATATTTTATGTCATTGAACTAGGAAAGATAAGTAAAAAATTTAAGATAAAAATGTTAATAACAGTATCAGTAGTAGTTAATTTGCATCAAAAAATTATATTATTTTAAAATAAATTATGATTAACAAATAATATAAATATGTTTATAAATATACTTATACATTTACCTATACAACAAAGAGACATCTTAATATAGCTATTCAAGACATAAAGTGTATAAAATTTCAAATAAAATAATAATAAATCAGTATTTGAATATGAATTCATAGAAAAAATTATATAATAATTTATTTTTTATTATTTAAATATAAAATATATAAACATTAATTATTAATACAAACTTGGCGCGTAGCGCGAGTTGAAAATCTAGTATCTATAAAGATTATACTATAGATCTCAAGGAAACCAGTTTACAAAATGATATAGTTTTACCCAACTAATTCCAATTATGATCAACCATATAAAACATTTAAGTTTTACCCAACTAATTTCCAATTGCAAAGATGATGTTAAGCTATTTAGAGAAATCAGAGAAAAATAGAAAATACACCATAAATAGAGCTTTCATAAGCACAATTATATCAGACCTCCAAAAGACATTTGATATATTTATGCAAAAAAAAACTCCTTAATTAGCTTTCTGCTATCGTCAAAAAAGAGCTTAAGTAATCTTGCAAATACCTCCAAGAAATAATAAATAAGCTTCGTAAACAATTATGATATAGAGTAGTAGTAAATAATGAATGATGGTCTTTTTGGAGAAAAGATGAATGAAAAGTAAAAGATACTGAAAACAATAAATAGCTTTTTACATAATCAATAACATAAACTGATTTAAGTAAGAAACCCCTTACGATAAAAAATATAAAGAAGTAAGAAAATCCTTGTTTTCCTATGAACCGAAGAAACCCTTCTTAAAAAGAATATAAAGAAGTAAAAATTGCTGTAAATCCCTCTTGGAATAAGAAACAACCAAGTAGCTAGTTTAAAGTGAAAGAGTATTCATGGAATAAAGATAGTCAAAGATACTACTTAATTTGTCCATCGTGCGTAGATGTCAATGATGATAGACTATTCAAGAAGTTAAAAAGAAAAAGAAAAGAACATCAATTTTAGAATAAATATCTTATGTGAGGGCGGTGGCATTACCCTGACGAGGAAAAGAAGAATAAGGGAATCTTTGTCTAGAAATAAAACAGAACATTCTCTTACAATGGGAAAATATTCCAAATCGGCTCTAAGCCATTGGATCTGTTCCCGTTAGGGCTTAGGGAGTAAAGATTCTCAGTATCCCTCCCTAACTTGGTAATCGCCAAAACGATATATAGATCAATATTTTAGAAAAAAAAATATTTTTCCTAAAATATACATTATTTACTTTTATGCACTTTTTATTAAATAATAATAATAATTTATAAATTTCAAAAATATTAATTGTATTTATTGAATTTATATTTGTTAAAAGTTAAAGAAAATAATAATCTCAAAAACAATACATTTAAAATCAATTCAAGATATTTTCTTGATATGTGTGAAACTAGGTAAATTTTCCGTGCTGATGTAAGAATATAAATATTTACAGAATAAATATATTATAAAATTTATTAATATTTTAATTTAAATTTAAAATGTTTTTAATTTATATAAATTTATTTTAAATAATATTATATTATTCTAATTAGACATGTAATTTTGGGTATATAATATCTAGTTTATTTAGTTTTTACATGGCGTATTGGATTGTATTAACTTCTCCAAATTCAACAATGGTATTTTTTTGTTCTCAATAAATTAAAAGTTTGATTATTTTTCTTATTTATATTTAGAAATTTGATTTTTGAAAAAAGAATTTGGATTTTTTAAGTTATTCGTTTTGGTGATTATATTGAATTATATATATTTCTTCAAATGGAAGTACAACTACTTTTTCATTATAGTTAAACAATATCTGGTTAATTTTATTTATTGCATTATTCCAGTTCTTTATTTAAATATGTAATTTATACTTTTATTTTTTGTATAATCTGAATTTATTGATTCATAAAATAATAAAAAAACTAAAGTAATGATAAATATGAAGTTTCATAAACCAGCATCAACGATAAATATTTTATAACTCACGAATGAATATCAATATTTATAAAATAACTATTTTTATAAATTCTAAGTAACTTGATACTTTAGATGTATAAAGATATATTAAAAAGATTCTATATAATATTAACACTAAATATTCACATTGGTTTAGGAAATTTTATTTTAAGTATGTTAGGTTGAATAAATATATACTAAAACAATTAAAATAATATAAAAATATCAAACATTAAAGAATTAACAAAAAGTTATGAAAAATGAATAAACATCCCCATAGTGGGAATTATAAATATTTTTCAATTCATCAAAGATATTTTATTTTATGTTATTTAAGTTAATTAATAATCTTAGAAAATATATCAATGTTAATATTATTATTATTATTATTATTACTTTAATATATAGTATGTGTTATATGTGATTATGTTTTAAAGAGATTTATAGTATGTATTATAAAATATGTTTTCATGCTCATATATGTATGAAATATATTTTCAAAGAATATTATTTTTTCTTTTTTTTTTGTTTATTTTTATTATATGATATTTCTTTTTAATTATATACTATATTTGTGGAAAATATAAGGAAAAAGGAAAACTAAATAAAAATTTTATTGAAAGAAATTATTAATTATTTTAATAATTAGATATAAATATTTTAAATCCATTAAAGATGTCTTTGTAATTAATTATCGTAAAAATTAACCTGAATGCGACACGTAAAAACTGACTTCTTAAATAGTATTATAAATATTTCTAAAACATGCAACAATTTGAAATGGAGAGAACATATTATTTTTCTGAAAATTAAAAGTATAGTCCTTTCTGGAACATCCGATAAAAGTGTAACGTTCCAAATAAAATTAATATGGTTCTTGGGCAAATAGAGAAAACCATATTATAGATTATGGGTTTCATTGTATTAGTGTTTAACAATTTGATTCATCTTGTCTACTTGCGCTAAGTAACTTTCCCGTGATCTAATTGGCATTAATAAGTAACAACTAATTAAGTTACTTATCATTCATTAATGGTCTTAACACTTATTACTTACATAAGCAGTGGTACATATATATACTCCATCCGTTCTGAAACGATCAATATTTTAGAGAAAAAATTGTTACAAAAATATATAACTTTTATATTTTAAATGTGTTAATTAATAGTAAATTGTTAGTTTCAAAGTGTTTATTAAAATTTTATTGATTAAAAATTATAAGAGAATTGCTAACTACAGAAAATAATGTATTGAAAACTAAAAATATTATATATATTTTTAATTAATGTGATAATTTTAAAACATCCATCAATTTAAAACAGAGGAGATATATCGTTGTATATGCTAGCTGTTGCATATAATTCAAGTGCTGTTTCGAGAAAACATGCAACGATTTATAAATACCTTAAGGGGGAATTGACATTATATATTTTCATACATATTAGGAGTTGTATAGATCATTTGCTCGTAGCCTAGAAAAGTTTTTTCTTATATATTTAGTAGACATAAACTGAAAAGCTTATGTTTATGTCTATTTTATTTTCAGTTTATCAGAAGGTATAAGTCTATTTTTAACCCAAAGGTATACGGCTATTTCGCTAAAATGTTATTAACTTTATAGATAATGGCGGTCGCCACGGTCCTACTGAACTCGGTATTGCTCATGCATGCCACTGGCTGAGCATGTATATCAAGCAAATGAAATCTAAAAGAGTCATATAATGGGTCGAAAACTTCAATAGCATAAATGGAATAATATTCCACAATTATTAACTTTATGAGCAAACAAAGACAATGGGCGTTCCGAGTGAAATCATTCCAAGAGTATCTATACATATTACGTATAGTCTACCGGAGAATATATTAAAGGAGTCTTTTTTTATTTATTAAAGCAGTCTTATTTAAAGGAGTCTTATTTACTAAGTTTAATATAAAAATTCACATTATTTTAGAGCATGATTGATGGTAATATTTAATAAAGGAGTCTTATTTTACTAAATTTGATATAAAAATTTACATTGTTTGAGAGCATGATTGATGGTAATATTTAATAAACTGATATCTCAAACAAATAATAATATAATATAAAAGAGAGAGAAAGAAAAAATATCAGAATTCTTTTTTTCTAAATAATTTTTTCACACGTAGAATAACTAGTTTTTAATGTGTCTTTTGGTATTGACGTGATTCTTTTTAAATTCTAAAATTTAAACAGATAAATAGATCATATTAAATTAATAATATGAATGCTTAGAAAACTGTATTGGAATTGATAAAATGAGAAGATTTAAGTTCGGTTTTATGAAAACCTTTAGAGAAAATGAAGAACATTTGAAGAGAGAGAAGAGGATTTGTGAGAGAGACTAAGAGAAAGAAGAAAAAGAAATTGTATTCTCTCGCTTGATTTAGGTTACACAAGATACTTTAAATAGAGTAAGCCAGACAATAAGAATAAATAAACAATTTGTCTTCTGAAGATGTTCTAGCCTTCTGAAGATGTTGTGGACGTGCAATGCACACTCAGCTGGACAGAAAGAGACAGATTCTTTGTTTATTTCTTCCTTGGCAGATCATGTGACTTTGGTTTGTCACAAAGATCCAACAGCTCCATCAAGTTTGTCTACACTTGTTTATTTTATTCCAGAGCTTAGGAAGACCAGAGAAGATATTTAAACTCGTATCATTCCTTTTCTTGCCTTCCAAGACACTCTTAGAGCAAGTTGTACGAACAGACTTGTATGTCAAGTTGTACTGACAAGCTTGCATCCTAAGTTAACTTGAATTTGCCTCTCTCTTGTTCCTCATTGCCTTAACCTTGTTATCCTTCATGACAACCAACATATCTTCAAGCCACTTATGTCTTCATGTCAACACTCTCCCTCAAGCTTGACCGTAGAGACTGGTCAAGCTTGGATTCCATGAAGCATTCCCTCATTAAAACCTTTACTTGGAAAAACCACTTGGGATAAAAAACCAAGCAAAGGAAAAAAAGTAGAACACTTCATGGTAAGAGGATCAGTGACATGAGATGTCTATAAGTCCAAGCTTAGGATGAATGAACTCACAAACCTTGTTGATCGCTGCCTTAGTGAATATGTCAGCGAATTGATCCTCACTTCTTGTGTAGCATGGAAAAATCACTTGCTGCTCTACTGCTTGTCTCACCTTGTGGCATTCTACCTCTATGTGCTTTGTCCTCTCATGGAAGATTGAGTTTGATGCAATGTGTATAGCCGCTTGATTGCCACAATGCATTGTCATTGATGCTGTGATTTCTATTTCCAAGTCTTTGAGTAGTCATTTGATCCATATAAGCTCACTGGTTAACTTCCTCATGGCCTTATATTCTGCCTCAGCACTTGAGCATGACACCACCTTCTGTTTCTTGTGTTTTCCATGTGACTAGATTGCCTCCAATGAAGGTACAATATCCAGTGGTTGATCTCCTATCAGTTCTGTCTCCAGCCCAATCTGCATCACAATATCCCCCCCCCCCACTTCAGTGCTTCCATTGCTCGCCATCCATATACCTTGACCATGAGTTTCTATCAAGTATTTCAAGATCCTCTCCACCACGTGCCAATGATGAACTATGGGTGTTTGCATATGCTGGCAGATTTGGTTCACAGCCAAAGCATACATCAGGTCGAGTTATGGTCAGATATATGATTTTTCCAACCATTCTTCTATACTTCTTGACATCCTCAAATGGAGCGGCATCAAACTCCCCCTCTCGTAGTACCTTGTAGCCTTCCTCTAATGGAGTCTTGGCATGTCTACTACCAAGGTTTCCTGCCTCATTTAAAATGTCAAGTGTGTACTTCCATTGGGATAAAAAAATGTCTTCTTTAGAGCGGCACATTTCAAGTATTTCAATTCTCCCAAATCCTTAATATCAAATGTAGTCTTAAGAAAGGTTTTGGTTGAGAGTATACCTTCCTTGTTGCTACCAGTGATAATGATGTCGTCTACATACACCATGATCACCACAATACCTTGTTGGCTGGTTAGAGTGAATAGGGAGGGATATTCCTCTGATTCCACAAACACTCTTCCATTAAGGGTTACACTCATCTTGTGGTACCAGGCTCTAGGAGATTGTTTCAAGCTATATATTGCCTTCTTCAGCCTCAAGACATTCCTTGGTTTGATCATGCTTTCTAAACCAGGAGGTGGCCTCATGTAGACTTCATCTTCCAACTCTCCTTAGAGGAATGCATTCTTCACATCCATCTGCCATAGGTCCCACTCAAGGTTGACATCAAGAGATAGAAGGATCCTTATGGTGTACAACTTGGCCACTGGTACAAAAGTATCCAGATAATCCTCCCCATATACTTGAGTGTAACCTCTTGCAACTAGCCTTGTCTTCTTCCTCTCTGGTTTTCCATTAGCCAGATACTTGATTGAGTACAGCAGGCGGCTTGTCACTGCCTTCTTACCCTTGGGAAGTTCAGTTTCCAACCCATATATCATTCTTGATTCATGGCACCAATCTCATCACCAACAGATTGTCGCCACTCCTCATGTTGCATAGCTTCTTCATATGTTTTTGGAATGTACTAATCATCCAATTCTCCAATGAAGACTTGATGTTCTTCTGGGTATTGAGCAAGGGAGCATACTACACTTGTTGGATAAGCTACAACTTTAGCATTGAAGTAAATTCTTGCGTTAATCCAGTTTGAGACATGCTTCCTAATCCTTGTACTCCTTCTCAAGGGTTGTATCTGATTTGGTTCTACCTCATTTGCTTCATTAGACTCTCCCATTTGAGTGATTTGAGTGTCAGTTTCTGAATCAAATAGAACTTCATCAGATGGCACTCCATCTTGATCATGAACTTCAGATGGATCACCACTTTCATTGCCCCCCCCCCCCCCCCTCATGATCAGGTTGAGTATCTCCAATGTCTTCCTCAGCCTCTGGAACAATATGGGTGGGCGCCTTCTTTGCTGGCTCAGGAGCTCTTGGTAAACTGATTCGTAGCCTTTCCATAATAACTCTTAGATTGTTAGCTCTATCAGAGGCAGATTGAGAGAGATCCTTGAGCTCCTCCCAACTCTTCTCATCATAATAACCTCTTGATTCCATGAACTTAACATCTCTGGATACCAGAACTCTCCTTGTTTCTGGGACATAACACTTGTAGCCTTTCGGATGCATGGAGTATCCAATAAACATTGCCTTTTTTCTTTTAGCCTCTAACTTGTTTCGTAGGTCTCCTGGAACCAAGACAAAACACACACACCCAAACACGCGCAAATGATCTATAGATGGCTTAGCTCGGTTGAGTACCTCGTAAGGGGGTAGCATCAAGGAGAAATTTGGTGGGTGTGCGGTTGATTAGGTAAGTGGATATAACAATTGCATCCCCCCAAAACCTCTTAGGTACATTTTGTACGAAACATCATGCTTCTGGCTACTTCCATCAAGTGTCTATTCTTTCTTTCTGCCACGCCATTTTGCTGAGGTGTGTAAGGGCAGCTGGTTTAGTGTATGATTCCATGTGTGACTAGATGTTGTTTGAAGGTTATGCTAGTGTATTCATTACCATTGTCTGGTCTAAGAATCTTGATCTTAACATTAAAACGGTTAGTGACATAGCTATAAAAATTTTAAATGATTCTAGCACCCTATCTTTAGATTGCAACAAGGTAATTCATGTGTATTTAGATTTTTCATCTATAAATGTCACAAAAGACCTATGTTGTTCTCTAGATGCACATGAGGCAGTCCACACATTAGAATGTATTAAATCAAAACAGTGATCATTGATATTCTTTGATTTAGGAAACACACTTCTAAAATGTTTTCCTAGAATACAAGCTTCACAATCACTTTTAAAAGAGACATTAGGCAACATGATGTTTAAGGCTCTAGAATGAGGATGTCCTAATTTAGCATGCCACAATACATCTTTAGGGAACTCGGAAATAAAATTAAAAACATAAGATAATTCAGCAGCTGGTCTTGTGTCCTCAAGCAAGTACAAGTCTCCCTTGGTTAAACCTTTGCCAAGCAACTTACTAGACTCAATATCCTGAAAGTAAACTTCATTAGAAGTGAAGGTAACATGGCAGTTTAAATCATTTGTGGACTTTTTAACAGAAACAAATTTGAAGCAAAGGTTGGCATATAGAAAGCCTTAGATACTTTGTCAAACATATTCAAATCACCTATTCCTCTTATTGGTATTTTATCACCATTTGCTATCATCACATTTCCTAAGGCTGCTTCACATTTTTAATCAAGTGAGATTCACTAATCATATGATGTGAAGCACTAGAGTCTATTACCAATGGTCTAGCAAGTTTTAATTCATTCTTTTCACTATAACCAGTGTGAGATGCATTAAGAGATAAACCAAGAGTTTTAAGGATACCAGATTCTTTCAAGGCCTTGATGAGAGCATCTAGATCAGATCTCTTGATAGTCTCATCCTGGTTGGTTCTTGCAGTTGGGTACGTTGAAGTAGAGGCCATACCACTTCTTACACCATTGTTTGGAGTCGCCAATTCAGCACCATCAGTGGAGAAGTTAGTCCTTTCATCCATGTACCGTGTGCGGTTCTCCTTGAATTTGTTTGGCTTTAGGTGAGGATGTAGTATCCAACACTTGTCCTTGAGGTGAACTTTCTTCTTTCAGTGGTCACAGGTTAAAGACCTCTTATCCTCTTGCTTGTACACAGTCTTGTTTGCCACTGTTGCTTCAGCTTGATTAACCATGATCGGTTCTCCTTTGCTCCCAAACAAACCCATTGAACCTTCTTCCTTTGGGATTTGCGCACATACATCATCTAGAGAGGGGAGTTTATCAGCCCTGAGAATGTGCTTGATGCTGGTGTAGGATGAGTTGAGAGTTAGTAGTAACCCAAATACTTTGTCCTCTTCACACCTTGCATTCAAAGTTGAGGGATCCACAATGTGTGGTCTTAGAAGCTCCAGCTCTGCCCAAAGGGATCTAAACTTCCCAAAGTGAGTTTGGAACTCAATATCTCTTTGGCTGAGAGCATTAATGGCTCTTTTCACTTCAAACACTTTGGTGAGGTTGGAAGCATTTCCAAATACCTTGTAGAGAGTGTCCGACAGTTCTTTGGTAGCTATGTCCGACAGTTCTTCTTCTTCTTCTGCCTCTCTCTTGTTCCTCACTGCCTTAACTTTGTTATTCCTTCATGACAACCAACATATCTTTAAGCCACTTATGTCTTCATGTCAACAAGAATATCGCTAATTATGCTTTATTGTTTCTTCGCGAACTGGCTCCTGTAATACCTAGTCAATCAGGAACACCTCAGATTAAGAAGCAGCACATGGATGGTTCGACGGGGATTCAAATTTTGAGCCACTACATAAATATTCCCAGCTAAAACAGTGTTTAGTGAAAGTCATAGCTCTATTGAATTGGATAATCAAGTAGTAGACAAAAGCCAGGGATCTAAAAAGTAGGTGGATGGATCGATTATCATTGGTTTTCCTTCTCGATTTAGTCCATTACTTGAAATTAAAGAAGAGGATAAGGAAGAAGTAGATGAGGAGAGAAAAGAAGTTGAGGAGAGGGAGATAATAGAAAGAAAATTAGACGCTAGTAAGATGCATAGGATGAATGCGTCATTGCAAAGGAAAAGCTCCTCAATTATTATCTTAAAATGAGTAATAAGAAAAAGTAGTTCACGCCATGGATTTAAAATATGTCGGCATGTCAACCTCAACCAAAAAAACTTCTAGTATGAAGATATGATGGTCTTCTTTGCATGGAACATGCATGGCTTAAATATGTCATGCAAGCATAATGCGCTTCGTTCCTGGATTTAAAATGTCAAGCCCTTATTTGGTTGTTTGGTTGAGACCAGATATAAGAAGGTAACCATCAGAAATGTATGAATGTTGCAATTGGAACTCTTTGACGAATTATGAGTATCATCTGCTGGGAAGGATCTTGGTTTGCTGGTCAGAAAGGGTGGTTGTTACACATTTGCATATGAGTTCACATGTTATCACTTGCACCATTCAGATACTGGAAATTGAAGAAAAATTCATTTGCTCTGCTATTATGATTTTAATACATCAGCAAAAAGAACATATTCATTTGGTCTGCTATTATGATTTTAATACATCAGCAAAAAGAACATAGCTTTGGAAAGATATAAGAGGAACTGAGGTAGCATGCGAGCATCTGGGACTTCTTTGGGTTTTGATGGGTGATTATAATGAAAAGCTTGCTTCTGATGAACACTCTCGCACCTTTGACTATTGCATGGAGCAATAGGTATGAGGAAATTTCAAGAACTAGTAACAGACTGTGGCCTAACAGATCTATTATATACATGAGTCATTTTTATGGAACAAGAGAGATGAGGATCCAGTTAAGAAAAATCTTGATATAGTATTGGTAAATGGTGATTGGATAAGATGCTACCCTCAGTCTTATTACCACTTTGAGGTAGAAGGAATATCATGCTAGGTGTTTGGTACGACTTACTAGCAATCAGAATGAGACCAGGAAGCCTTTTCGATTTTTCAACTACTTAGCTGAGTATAAGGACTTCTTGCCAACCAAAAAGAGGTGTGGAACACAACATGATCACTATATCACTCCCGAGCAGCATTATAATGTTTCCAAAAAACGTTGAAGTCTCTCAAGCAAGCTTACGTGCTCTTATTAGGAATCATTATGGAGATTTACCGAATATAACTAAACAAGCCTATGAGGAGTTATGTGAATGTCAGGATCATGTGTTACTCAATCCGAATCCGGACATGATTGCAAGGGAATCATTAGCGTCTGAGAAATGGAACAATTTAGCTCGTATCAAGGAGAAGTTTTATAGAAAGGATTCATGTGTTAGGTGGTTGCAGGCAGGCAACCACAACACAAAGCACTTCATCAAATGATGCAAACTCGAGCATCCAGGAGTATGATCTGCAGTCTGGTAAATGCTCAGGGAGAGGTCTTTACAAGTCAGGCTTATATCAAAAAGAGGTTGTATTGTACTTCCAGACATTCTTTGCAAACTTAGGACCCGACCATAGTGGATGTATCTATAGAAGAACTACGAGATCTACTTACCTACCGATGTCCAACTGATGCTGCTTCAGTTCTCGTCAGACTAGTAATTGCTCAAGAAATTCAAGCCGCCCTATACTCCCTGCCCAACGATAAGTTTCATCACCTGATGGTTTTACGAAAGAATTCTTTATTACAGTATGGCCACTCGTTGGGAGGGATTTATTACTGCAGTACAATCCTTCATTATCTTTGATTTTTTTCCAACGGGGGTCAATGCCACTATCCTTACTTTGATTCTTAAGATTGAGAGTTCTAGCAAAATGAAGGATTACAAACCAATAGCTTGTTGTAATCTCCTCTCCAAGGTAATTTCAAAGGTATTAGCTAATGGGCTCAAGACCATCTTCTCGGATGCTATTGAAGGTAATTAATGTGCCTTCATTAAAGGCCAGTTTTTGCTGGAAAATGTGATGCTTTCCACATAGCTTGTTAATGGATATCACAAGACATTGACTAAAGCGAGATGTGTGGTGAAATTTGATATATCCAAGGCGTTTGTTACTGTAAAATGGTCGTTCATCATCTCAGTTTTGCAAGAAATATGCCTCCCTTTACAATTCATTCATTGGATCAAGCTATGCATATCTACAACATCCTTCTCGATTTCAGTCAATGGAAGTCTGCAGGGGTTCTTTACGAGCGCCAGAGGGATCATACAAGGTTTCTCCATTTCGCCTTACTTGTATGTAATACTAAGTAATTTGCTGTCTAAATTTCTCAACCAAGCAACAGAAGCCAAAAATTTAAGTATCATCCACAGTGTCAGGGAATTAAACTCACACATCTTAGTTTTGCATACGATATCTTGGTGTTTTCAGATGGTACTTCAGAATCTCTCATTGGTGTAATGGAGGTTATTAAGTGATTTCAAGGATATTAGGGCTGCATATTAATGCTACAAATTATTCCAATTTTTTGTATCAGGTACAAACACTTCTCTGCTTCGTCAAGCAGCTTCCAGCTTTGGCATATGTGTTGGAACACTGCTTATATGATACCTTGGAATTCCCTCACGACAAAGACCCTTACTGCCGATGGCTATGGATCTGTTAATTGAAAAAAAAATCAGAGGGATAATGCTCCGCTGGTCTAATAAGATCCTATCATTCGTTGGCCGGTTACAACTGATCAAGAAAGTGGTGCTAGTACTGTTTAAGTTCTAGATTTCAGTGTTTATTCTTCATGCACAGTGTCTTGATACCATAGAGAGTATGTGTAGTGTGTTCTTTTGGTTTGGATCGCCTAGTCAATCTCACAAGGCAAAAGTTAGTTGGGAGGATCTATGTTATCCTAAAGAAGAAGCTGGATTAGGGATCCAGAAAATGTGTGATACGTCTCAGGTCTTCGCTTTAAACCTCATCTGGCGACTTTTTACTCAGACACATTCTCTATGGGATTGTTGGGAAAAACACTATTTCTTAAAGTATTCCTCTTTTTGGGATATCAAAGATAACTCAAAGGATCTTGGATTTGGAGAAAATGTTGAAGCCAAGCCCCTCGCTTTCAGTTTTTTTAGGTTTGATATTAGCGATGGGACTCCCACTTATTTTTGGTTTGATATATGAGGGGAGGAAGGAGTCGAAGATTCCAAGCTCTGAATGCAAGCATTTTGGTAGCGCAACCTCCTGATCCCAATGTAGAAAGATATATCGTGCTTTGAAAACATGGAGAGAGTAACTATCAAGAGAGGTTCTCTTTTTCTGGAACATGGAATCATATAAGAAGTAAGCATGATAAATTTGATTGGAGTAGGGTGGTGTGGATCACACAAGATTGTCTACTGGAAACAGGTTGAGGCAATGGGGAACAATATAGGGGAGTGAGTTATGTGGTGAGAAAGATGAGGCAAGGGAACACATTTTCGGATGTCCTTGTTCTTATACTATATGGGAGCCATTGGCTAGGAGGCTTATGGGTGTAGTGGTATTAATCCAAATTGGCATTCGACCATCCACGCCTACAGCACAGACATACTCATTGTCTTGACTATGTCCTTGCCAAGATGATATTCTAGACAACTATCTAACATTTATGGAGGGAGAGGAATGCTAGAAGACATCATCAAGTATGGACTATATCTGATTAAATGATGAGAAGAATAGACAAGGCCACTTGGAACAGAATATTGTCACTAAGGTACAAGTATAATCACAAGGTGGGAGGACTAATGCGGTGATGGATTGAGCACATTATTTAAATGCTTATTACATTTTTTGATAGGTTTGTAAAGAACATTATTCCTATGATCGGTCAATAAATTTGAAATTTTATCAAAGAAAAATGATGCTCTAACATGTACATATACAATACGTGATCATTTTTTTGTTTGATTAATCTGAAAATATCTTAGGCTTATTGAAGAGTTCTGACAAATTCCTAAACAGATATGTAATCCAAGGATAAAGTTTTCTTTCTGGATATTCAAATGGGCGGAAAGCAAAGATTCATATCCACGTGATTGTTCAAAAAAATTTTAGTTTCGGGTAGCAGATAGATCAAATCTAACGTGTTGGCTTCCCAAACTTGTTTCCTTACCACTCGAACTACAAGATCTTCGACCTATACGCGATTGTTTACGATGTGAGTTAGTAGTGTAGTATCACAAATAATAGAGTAAATATTCGAGAGGATAAAAGAGGTGGAACAAGTTTTAGATATTTTGTTTTAAAAAATCGTTCAATTGTATATCCGGATCTCTTTGTTAATATGGTAATAATGAACGTGATTTAGTTTACATAGAAAACAAAACTGAGAGAATTTTATTCTATACCAATTTATATTGTACACAGAGAAAAAAATTTTTTACTAGCACAAACGGATTAAGATATATCTTTATCAAAGAAAATTACATCACAACAAAATGAACAAATGATAAACCAAATGACTTAAGTTTTTTTGATCCACCTATTACAGATAACTAATAAATAGAAGACTATTGATTATTATTCTCTCCTTTTTTTAATACAAATTATTGAGCCCTCAGTCCTGTTTGTTTATCTAACGCTGCAATAAGAACTAGCTAACAAAAGGATTTGTTGATTATTAATAGTTTAGAAGGCAAAAAGAGATGATGAAGAGAGAGAAAGAAAGTTGTTGTTTCTTTGCAACACTGGAAGTTTCCCGATTCTGTTAATTACTTATCCTTGCGTTTCATTTTTCACTTCAGTGATCATTAGAGAAAAATATCAAAAATATTTTAGTCGTAGATTTGCAATTCCAAAACAATCATGCCATTAGCTTGCATCATTTGGATTCACATATTTGTTTCAGAGAAATTACATACCATAATTAAAAAATTACAATACTATAAATAAATTGTAGAGGGGAAGATTTCCTTATTTTTCTTTTTTTAATTAATATGTTGGGGTTAAGATTTGAAAAGGCGTTTTCCTGTAATTTGAAAATGAACGATCTGCATGTCAATTGGTTTAGGTAAACGACCAACTTATTCATTGCACTTGTAAACCCCTAAACTAGAGAGTTGAAAACAGTAGTAATCCTCAACAACTACTTGGTGGTGACACGTCAGAAAGGCTGAAAATTGGGTCCACGTAGTATGTACCAGAATGGTACTCACAAGAGTTAAGGTTTGAGTGCTCATAACTGCTGAGCTGGATAGATACCACCCATTTTAGGTTTTAGGGTTTAATTATACTTCCCACAAGATTTATAAGATAAGACTAGGTTTATTTCGCATGCCGACATCAATGTGCCCACAACATCATTCGTTAGTTTTTTTTCTCATTAGATGAATTAAACTATGTGGCAAGTTCCTTAAGGAAGAGGGGTTCTTTCGTCGCATGACTATATATTTCATAGTGAATTTACGAGCAACTTACTGCTTCATATTTGTCACCCTGAAAACTGATCAGACCCAATTCCACACCATTATTTAATTTGTATGTCGAACTTTTTTACACAATAACTGTTCATAGAAAATTAGTATATGATGACATTATGCTAACTGGCCAATTATATTTTTGAGAAAACGGAAATTAATTAACTTAGTCATGTTCAAATCTGCAGATCTAAAAGGTCACAAACGATTTAACCGTTCACATAAAACGCAGAAACTATATATGTAGGCATGTTTATTAGATGATCATATATAAATTTCAATATGCGACGGGGTAAGATTAAGCTTAGATTGGAAAAGGAACCTTCGGGGCATGAAGTAAAACAACTGTAAAGTAGAGATAATGCTCTTGATTCTTTTTGCCCACTATCTACATCCCATTGAGTTCAAACTCTTTTGTTCTCTTCTCTCACTCACAGACGCATTTTGCAAGTTGATACACTTTTCTATACCATGACAAGATTATAGTAAATTCCCTTATATAAATTCTATCTGCCACACTTCTCAAAAAATCTTATAAATTTCGCACATAGCTTATTCATAAGCAATTTAACAGAC
Source organism: Moricandia arvensis (assembly GCA_905132765.1). Lineage (NCBI taxonomy): Eukaryota > Viridiplantae > Streptophyta > Magnoliopsida > Brassicales > Brassicaceae > Moricandia > Moricandia arvensis. Next base: position 4,828 of record CAJHQP010004642.1, on the reverse strand, counting down.
TATTAATGTCAATCCTACATTATGATTATACTCTTATTACTTATGCTGCTTTTACCCTTTCGTCACAGTGACAACTGTTATTTGTGTAAAAAGAAGTCGACATACAATTTTACAGAGTTATTCAAATTAGTGGAAAGAGAGAGGGAGAGTTTTAATTATTACTTTCTTTACAGTTACATTTCAAAACTTTTGTTGAGAGATTAAAACAATATATATAAATGGGAATTTCACTAACAATGTTCGTTTTGGGTTGCAATATCTTAGGGGTTTATATCTCTCTCGCCGATCAGTGTTACTCATAGAAACGTTCAAAATGCATTGCATTTGTGAACCACAAATAGTTAGACCTATCGAGAATTCTAGCAAAGGATAATTTTTATAGTGGTGTAGGCGTTAACGATCTATCATACCTTTTTCGATCTGCACTTGAATCGGCACAGTGTATAATGTTATCATGTTTCATATTTACTGAACGGACTCTTACTGGATATAAAAATCCTACTATCTGTCCTTTTATATGAAATCAGACAACTTTAAAAGCCAATCACAGTATAGAAACCGTTATTCATTTTCTTATGATTGTGATATATGAAATAAAAGACCGAACCGTTAATCCAGTTACTGTAATTTTATCAAGAGAGGAAATCTTGCTTGCACGATTTGATCAGATCCTAGTGCGCGGACTACGTGATTGCCCTGAATTACAAGATTGCAGAACCTGCTAGTCATGTATACTATAATAATCTTTTATTACTACGGCGGAAATAGTATCTATAGAAACCCATATAACCATATAGATATAATGAAATTGCACTAATCAACACGCTGATCTTCACTTCGTCATTCACAAACATCTTCTACATCCTCCTCTCAGCAAGTTAGAGCACTCAAACCTAACTCTTGTAATACCATTCTCCTACCTGTTGTACGCATCGCTAAGAAGTGAACGATAACGATCTCTGACCCATATATTTCAGCCTTCCTGAAATATTAATATAACAGTGCCACCAACTCTACAGTTAGTGTATTGATGTCGATATAACGTACTCACGAGTCACACTGCTCTAAGATATGTAAGGACCTAAATACCTATAAGCCTGCAATAATAAGTTGGTCGCTTTACCTAAACCAATTTGACATGCCAGACTCGTTCATTCAAAATTAAGGAAAAACGCCATTTTTCAAATCTTTAACCCCTAACAATAATTAAAAAAAAAAAGAAAAATAAGAATCTTCCCACTCTACAATTTATTATTATTATTTAATTTTTTTTAATTATGGTATGTAATGTCTCTGAAACAAATATGTGAATCAAATGATGCAAGCTAATGCCATGATTGTTTTGATTGCAAATCTGGTTTCCACGAACTAAATTAGTGCAGACCATCTTAATTACCTCGTGACGGAAATTCGATGCCCACCATAGTAGATAATGAGAGAAAGTAAATTCGCAATTCCTTACGGACTATTTTACTTATCTAATTAACAGAATCGGGAAAAAACTCCCAGTGTTGCAGAAAGACATAACTAACAATCTTTTGTCCTTTCTCTTACTGTTGTCTCAGCATATTCAATTATCCTTTTGTTTGCAAACACTTCTCCTTAAAACTATAATTTGAGGAATACTGTCATACATAGCTATAAATCCGTGTCTGTCTTCTAGCTTCAGTATTGCTTGGATTTGTGCTAGCGTTAGTCGCATAAACAACAGGGTGAACGCACTTGGCATTATTGTTAAGCTCTCTGTCTCACTATTATAATTTGTACTATCTAAATATAATTACAATTAAAAGACTGGACTTCTATCTTCAAGTATGAGATTTTAATAAGCAAATACACAAACAGGATTGCGATAATTTATATAGTTAACTTAAATAAAAACTAGATGGAACCAGATAAGACAAAGAAACTTAGTTCACGATGCTCAGTTTTTCAGTCTCTGGCCTTCTTACCCTACACTTCTCAATTTCTGTTTGCTGTCATGTGTGTCTCGATTTCTACGAGATTTCTTCTCTATAAGAAAAGACAAGATATATATCTTTGAAAATCGTCTATATAATCCGTGCTAAGTCTAGTAAAAAATATGTTAATTTTATCCTATCTTAATTTTGCGCTGTGTATATTTGTTTTTTGCCAATAGCATTATCACATTGAAGCGTCTAAAAGCCTAAAATAAACGTGAATAACTTAATTCTCTCTTATTTATATGTACATAAAACATAAATAGAAACAACTTTAATATTTCTTCACCCGATCTCATTATTACTTCACTCAATTATACACATATAGGACATCGATTATTTTATCTAATCTTGATTACGGATTTATTGAATTACAAAATATATGCTAATAAACTTTACTGTTGTCCAACCTTCATACCTAATAATAATCCCTCTTTCGTCGAAATTTAACTCTATTAGTTTTTGGATACAACCACGCTACTAACTCCACAACGGTAAATAATCGCGCATTAACGCTTCCCTATAGGCCTCAGCGATATAATCTGAGCTCGTTGTCGAATAGATCTTGTAGTTGAGTGTTAATCGTGGAGATAAGCCTAGTGTTTTCGGATGGGTATATGCGCAATCACCTCACTTAGTGAGATATGAGTAGAATATTGCTCTATCGGCGGAAACTCACACAAGAGAAATCTTAGTGCCGACATGGAAGACACCATAACCTTTGAATGACAATCATATCGGGAGATAAAGATGATACCATAAGGATAGCATTGAGAAAATGAAGCCGACACCATCAAATAAAATGTTTCTTATATTTCGCCAAGATTAATAATCAACCAGTAAAGAAAATTATAACTTCACTGTGCAAGTTTTCACGAGTTGTGGCGAGTATCTGTTTATTGTGAGTTGACATTTGTGCCGTACTAGTAAAAAGCGTGCTTAAATCTAAATAAGCCTTTAAAGTATTAATATCTTTGATGAATAATCTCATCAAGCTACATAGAAATGTACCTATCTCATCCTCTACTGCATCTATTTTGAGATGTAAAATAAAGATTTCTTCCTTAACAATTTAAGTTTATAAGCAGCATCAATTGTGTCATGTTTTGAATTATAGAATTTTTTTATTCAATAATTTTATTGGACCACATTGAGGAATAATGCCCCTTTAACATATAATGACCCTATCAAAAAATGTAATGTAAAAAGCGAAAACATTTACAAAAAAAGATTAAAGTGCTCAACCCTGTCTCACGCTAATTATCCTTTCTATTTAGTCTCGTCCAACACTTATCAAGAACCTAAATACTAACTTAGTACTTATTTATTTTCAGTATGACTCTAATATCTCTTGTTGTCCCATATTGTTGTACTAGCCTATAGTTCTATTCTTCATCATTGCACACACTGACTGATCAGGGTATTGTAATAAAGTCCATAATTAAGCCTATGAATGATGTCTTCTAGTATATATACAGCATTCCTCTCCCTCCATAAACGTTAATTTAAGTTGTCTTAATATAGATTCTCTTATCATACTGAGATCATATATGTTCACGATTAAGACAAATTCCAGTACTCTTCTGTGATGTATGGCAGAATTGTTATTAGATTAACATCGAATACCTATCCCTTTGCGAATTTATAATATTTGACCTACCACCATAAGCATCGCCACCAATATGACTTCCTAAATCACCTAGTCTACTAAAAAGGCTTCCCAATCAATAATCAATCAAGTAAAATCTATTAAGAACAAGGACAGCCCGAAAATAGTGGTTCGTCCAATACTTTATGCCTCATATTCTATTGCTCTACTTCCATCTAAATATATCTCTACCATCTCCTATATGTTCCCCATATGAGCACAGCGGGCTCAGCCATCTGTCCAAGTAGGCAACAAACATGGCAATCATTTTGGTGTGAATCCACACCACCCCTAACGTACACACCAATTCATTAAAAAATTTGAGTACAATGTAACTTGAGTGTAATTCTATTAAATTATACGAGATATCAAATTGATATCCAATGGAAAGAAGTAGTGAGAGCGCGTCTCTTAAGGTGCCAACAGCGTACTCCATGCATGTTTGATTGACACAGAAGTGCTGCAGGTGACCCGATTAATTTCCTATACTTAGAACATTGTAGTATCCAAACGCGAAAAGATATGACAGTTGCGCTTATAAAACTCATAAATACACAATATTGCTGTATTGCAAGTAGCTGAAATCTATTTCTCTTACTATCTATAACTCTCACCTACTATCTATTGTATGAAAAAAAATCCCAATATAAAATTATCAGTTCATTTCATACAGTTTAAGAACTCTTTCAGACCAGGCTGTTAATGTAATATCAAGACCAACAAACCAATATTTCTACCAACATATTTTTTGAGTACCTCAATATCATCAACTTTGTGTTGATCACAGACACATAAAAAAATGATGATTATTTTCTAGTGTCACAGGCTTGGAAACGTTGGCAGAGTTCATTACATCTTTACGATGCAATATGATGATACAAGTCTCCCCATACACAGGCTAAATAGCAACACACTTAAAAAAACGAAACTAGAAATAGTGCAATTTCCACGGCTTGGCTTCAGCATTTATGCCAGCCAACACATTTTCATATATCTCTTTTGCTCTGATGTTTATCTTATAATGAAATGACTCCCAAAAATTGGAGAAATTACTTATACAGATAGTTTAATCATTAATCATGAGTGAAAGGTGATATTTACATGAAGCAACAAATTTTATGTATGCAACCATTTTACTGATATGTTGGATATTGTTCCACACCAATATCATGAATACGCATAGAGGAAGAATTGAGTTACTGCACTGAATGAAATTATA
>CAJHQP010004641.1:0-53306 GCA_905132765.1 Moricandia arvensis | reverse complement strand
AAAAGTTCAAGTGAAATTATGATTTGGTTATAGTAAGAAAGCACTTAGCTGCTTCATGTGATGATACTTCACCAGGCAATATGAACCAATACATTGATTTCACAACAACAACAAAAACTTCAATTCTGTTCTGTAAAATGATAACTTCAAGGTTTCGCTACCAAAATATAACAAAGAGAAACTGAAGAAAAATCTAACAAAGTCAAGCAGTTAACAGGAACAAGAATACCCCAGAAACATTACCAAAATCGCATCAACTTCTTTCCGAAAGTATTAACGGAACTCTTTCTCAGGTTTCACTATCGGTCCATGAATTGGTCGAAGCAGTCATGAATCAGAATTCAGTGGGAGAACCATGGTAAACCAGACTGAAGGCAGTTTTGTCCCTCCGGTAAGGGAACTATAGGTCCCCAAGAAGAGACGCCACAGATCAAGAATGATCGTTACCGAACATAGCAGCACCTAAAGCATCAACAGCCACACGTGACAAGTCCCACTCACCACTTGGTATCTCTTCCATCCTGCAAAACCCCCACCATCAAATGAAGACCAAGAGTTTATGTATTCTCAAACTGAAAACAGAAAGATGTATAAGATTGGTAGATGAAAAAAAGATAATCCAGAAATGATAACACTAAAGAACAGTTTTGATACGCAACAGAGTCTTGGCACTAAAAAGATTCACTGCTGTTAAGAATAAAATGAACAAACTAAGAATATATATAAAACTATATGTTTGAGGCGTTTCATTACCTAAAGAACATTGGAAGCTGACAAAGAAGTAGATGGCATAGAACAAACATCCAACTTTGTACATGGCACTTCGGTCCACAAACTCGTAGTAAGGAAACTGCACATGTTTAAGAACAAAAAGGAAAATATATATGAATAACTATAAATTAGATATAAGCTATCATTTGATCAGGCACGAAGTAAGTTGCTTTTCAGGATGAACTAACTAGAAACACAAAACTAAAGATCTAATCTTCTCTGAGAAAAAAAAAAAAGAAAGAAAATCATCTGAGCTATCAAAGAAGTGACATACATTTGCAATAGCAACAGTCTCGAGGTATGCCAATGAAATAAGAAAGCGCCAGAATCCATGCAGCCTCAAAAGACCATCTCAGAGAATCAGGTTAAACCAGAAATGGAATGTCGTAGCCTTCGGAGAGTGATGTTGGAGGCAACATGGTAAAGAGGAAGCAAGCATGCGTCATGAAGAATGTTGTGTGAGGCACCTGTTCAACACAGAAAAAAACATAATAAACTCATGGAAACAAGAAAAAGATAACTCAAAGGAGGACACGGACGAGGCTTTCTGCTTACATTGTTCATTTTCCAGGATGGGAAAGTATAGGAGGCACCAAGAACTTTAAAGAAATAGTGAGTCCAAAAGTAATTTCCCACATAGCTGAAAATAATTATCCAGAGATTTGCCTGTGGTAGAAATATTAAGTTCCTTAATCAATAAAGCTATGAATAAAAACGCGACAGAGAAAAGAAAAAAACCTTGCCTTAACCCAGTAACGGTCCTTCCAGCATAAGCTTCTGTCTGCCTGAAAAATGCAAGTGGAAGATAACAATGGTCAATGGTCATAATACAAACCAAACATTAGCTTATAGTTGACGAACAGTTCTCAACAACCACCATCTCTAATGGTTCACTCTATTTTTAAAGAACTTCATAATAGAGTTGAGTTATGCTTCTAATGTTACTCTATTTCAGAGTGGAAAATAGTATGATGAACAAAAAAATAAACAAACTATTTATAAAGTAAACCCATTTTACTCTATTATAGACTGAAAATAGAGTACTATTGGAGCAATTTTATTTTAGTATCATTGGAGATACTCTCAACATTGAAGCAAAGGGTGTACCGTACCTTGCCAACAAGTAACATGGGTATGAATAAAGCGGGAAGAGCTGAAACCAAGGCGAGAAGCAGATACTCAAGCTCCGTGAATGTCTACAAAGATATAATTCATGAATCTGAATAAAAGATTCCACTTTTTGAATGCATCAAAGAAACTGAAAGATTCCTCATGATGGAAAGTAATAAAAGAAGGGGAGGGGGTCACCTCGTAGAGCTTGTAAGGAACAACGATGCCCAAGGAGAGAGTGAGCCAGAAGGGAGTGTAGAAGAGGAAGAAGAGCTCTCCCCATCTCTTGCTCGGATTCGCTGCCAACCACAAGCTCGATCCTATCCAAAAACACGTTATGATAATGGAGGATTCGATGCTAAAGACGATGATAAGACGGCGTTACCTGACATGATTCCCTGCTGTGAAGGTGGATAAGTCTAACGACTGGAGATAAATGGCTCCGCTGGATCTAGAGAAAACGATGGTTGACTTAGGAAGAGAGTGAGTGAGAGGAATGGGATGGGATGGGTTCCTTCTTCTTTGTACGAGGGACCAAATAAATCGCTGCTGACGTGGCACTTGTACTCTCGTGATTTTTGACGAGAACTAGATCCGCCCCCTTCTCTTTTAGATTCATATTGTGAGGTCATCTCTCTTGTGGACCATTCTTTCATATCCTCTAGTTTCTTTGTTAAAATGTTAAAGAGAAAAGAGCCAACAAAACCAAAATATTTTTCAACTTTCATTTAATCTATTTGAATCTCCAATTTAATATATATATATATATATATATATATATATATATATATATATTCTTTTTAATTTCAATTTTTGTTGGCCAAACAGTTTTAGATACATAAATTTAGAACAAATGGAGTAAATATACATTTCATATCATAATTCTCAAAAATCATATAATCTTTTTTTTCTATTGGGAATTACACATAATCAAATTAAAAAAAAAAATACTCAAATAATTTGTAGAAAATAAGAAATTCATTATTTATCAAAATCTTAATCGAGAACTAATGAAATAAACTATTTCACACCATTTTATTCCATAAAATGGTAGGACTATTGCAGCCTCAAAATAAACAGTAATTTTATCTATGAAATCATGAATTAACCATTTCATATCATTTTATTCTATAAACTGACAATTCAATTAATTGTAGCCATTAATCTATTAAGCAGATTAGGATAATCAATAACAAGTGAGTGTTTTTCTTTTTCTTTTTACAGGCTTTCTTGAAAGGAAAATAACGATTACAAAACGATGCCATGTTTTGTTCTCCTTTTATTGTTTTTGAACAACTCTCCTGAGGTTTTTGTTCTTCTCGAATGTCTTAACTTGAGAGGAAACAGTTTGCTGCAGTGATTTCACAAAGGTCATTGTTTGTTACTGAGAGTTTAATAAGGATTTTGTGAGAAGTACCAAAGCTGTCTTTCTATTTTATTGTAAACACCAGTTTTAAAATAAAGGAAAACAGATTTTCTTTAGTTCAAACTTAGAGAAGCAATAAAGATTACGAAGCTCTCAAACATCCACAGTGAGTTTGGCGTCAAGGTGAGTGAACTCTTGGAAGAAAGCTTTGAAGTGTTCGTATGAATGCTTCACGTCATCTGCAGCACACATCTCACGGATGCTATGCATCGAGAGCTGAGGAGCTCCAACATCAACCGTCCTTATTCCCACACTGCTTGCTAGGATTGGACCAATGGTCGATCCGCAACCCATATCATTACGTACCACAAAATCCTGCAAATTTTTCATGTTCATCACAATCAGTAGTACGTTAGAATATATTCTCTCTCCAAGGCAAATCATACCTGAACAGGGAGATTATGTTTCTCTGCTATCTCTCTGAACACAAATGAAGTCACTGCATTAGTTGCGTAGCGTTGATTTGCGTTGTGTTTGATGACAAGCCCTCCATGCATCTTTGGCTGATGATTCTCTTCGTGTTTGTCCTACAAAAACATTGAAGGAAAGGCATTGACTTACTGATGTGCACGAGAAGGATAAAGAAGCAGAAGAAAAAGGTTACCATAAAGTTTGGATGTAAAGCATGAGCCATATCAGCGGACACAAGCAAACTTTTTTGAATCGCTTTCTTGAGCACCTGTAACGATTAAACAGTTGTGGGTGGCGAGCTACAATAAACAAAATCTTAATACTAGAATGGTTGGTACCTTAGCGTCAGAGCTGAAGCAACTTGTGATGTGTGACATAGCATCAATCATGACAGGGGATCCAGCTCCTTGCCGCTGAATTGGAACCAACTTCCTCATGATCAAATAATGCCACCATTCTTACTCCGCTTTCTTCCTCTAGGTCACTCCCAGAAGACGTTGCATCTATAAGTGCCTATGTACAAAGTTCAAATGTTTATTGCAAACATATGGTTACGCTTTAGACAATACAGACAGATAAAACCGAGCACCCAAAAGATGTTTACTGAAACTGTTCATCAATTTATTCAGCAGCATTATTAAAAAGTTTTATGTTAGGTCCCATTCAAAGAGGAGAACAATTGTTAGGGATGTCCACTTAGTTGTCATTCAGAACAAAACTTACACTCAGTGTTGCACATACTTGTAGAAACACAACTTAAAGGTCAGAAATAAAATGGGCATGAAACACAATTCCTCAAAATATGATGTACATGCCGAGAACGAGAGCAACATATGGCACAATTAGGATCAGGAAATCAAGATGAGCACCCATTTTCTCGTATTAACAAAGAAAGAGTACAAGACGTACCTTTAGAGAGCAAAATGACATGCAAAGATTATCCAGCCTTCCTGAGAAAATAAATTCTTTTGCTGCACCAGCAAGAATGCTTGGCTGAGTGTCACATGCTTGCAGCTCAAAATCGCATATCTCATCAGGTTTACAACCCAATGCGTTTGCAATGATCTAAGAGATTAAAAAAAAGAGGACTACTTGATTACCAAACCACAACAAGATCTAAAATCAAGATGAAAACCATAAGTTAATATTTTCGACTGGACCTCCATTAGAAGTGGATGATGCTTAGATTTTGAACTAGTTTCAGTACACTTCTTTCCTTCATCCTGTTCACCACCTTCTGCTGGAGTTTTATTGAGCTCCGCCTTTAAATATATATACCACAGAGTATAAATAAAATGCAAAGGACGAACCAAAAGTTAAAAGGTTCACAAAGATGGGTTACATCAAGTGGTTAATACGCAAACAAAGGCTTTAAAGAAGTAAAGGAATTGTCTCAATTAAGCAAACACAGCATGAATTGAAAGAGCACCTTGATAGCTGTTGCCAATAATGGAACAAGGTGGGTCTGAGTGTTTGGCTTAAAACCTTCACTGCTCACATTCCTGTCCACAAGGCAAACGAAACATACTAACATCAAGCGAGTGAGAAACGTACACAGTATGCAAGTCTCCATGTTACCTGTCCAAGTGAATGGCCAAGGTAGGAATCCTCATGATAGGATCCTCAATCCTGACAAGCCGATGAGAATATGAGACAGAACCTGCCTTGTCTTCTTTGACAATAACACGTCCAGCAACTGTCAAGTCACGATCAAACCAAGTGTACCAAAGGCCACCTCCATAAGTTTGAACACCAACCTCCAAGCATCCACCTTTAGTTATCTGTCAAACACCATCCAAAAAGTCAAAAGATGTGACAAAAAGACGTTCCAAAATCCAAAGTCACCACCTTTGAAACAGGCTTGAGTTTGAGGCAAGGGCTATCAGTATGAGCACCTATTATATGGAACCCGTTTCCAGCTACGTATCTGTTTACAAAAACTATATAAATCGATCTCACAGTCATGAGCTTGGTTACAATAAATAGAAGAAAAGGATCATACTTTTTGCCAATAGCAAAGGCAACAATGGTGGAGTAGTTCCTTGTGAAGAAATACTTTTTGCCGGCCTCGAGTTTCCAGTCATCTCTCTCGGAGATCTGTTCATAGCCAGCCTTCCTTAGCCGCCTCTTTGACTCATCTACAATAGTTAGATCAGTAATCACAGTAAACGCTACGAAATGATTTAAGAGACCGACGAAACGAAGGACTAATCGGTGATGGTTCGGAGAGATTTACCGACGGCGTGAAAAGCGGTGGGAGATGCGTTGAGAAAGGAGAGGAAGTCGGAGACGAGGGAGCTCGTGTTCGCCATGGTTTGGATCTGTGATGATCTAGAAAGGTTCTCTTCAACTTAAAAACACCAAGAGGTTTAGAGCACGTTTAATGGGGTGTCTTAGAGGGTTTCTTTCAGGGGAAGGACCCACAATTTTTTTAAGAATCATCTACTAAAGTTCCCAAATAAGAGACATATTTGTTTAGGTTATTGTACTGTTCACGGATCCTACTGATACGTAGCGGTACGCGATTGATTCCGTTTTAATTTTTTTTTTCTAAAAATCAAAAGAAAAAATAAAATAAGAACCCCTCTAAAAGATTATAGCGTTAAAGATGCTCTTGGAGCATGATTAATGAGGGGGTTCTTAAGAGATTTTTAATGGGCGAGACCTACTAAAACCTTATGAACCACTACTTAAAACTTTTAAATAAGAATCTATTTGCTTGGTTTTTTGTACTGTTTACGGGACTCACTGACACGTGGCGATCTGTGATTGGTTCATTTTTAATTTTTTTTAAAAGAAATCAAAAAAGAATCCCATAAGGGATTCTTGGGTTAATCATGGTCTAATATGTATTTATTTATTGAATCTACAATTTTATACGTATAGACTTTGTGCTATTTGATTACTGATTCTTTAGGGCATGTTTATTGGAGGTCTTTTATAAACGTTTCTTAACTTTTAATTAAGAAAACTTAGAACCGTCTCTTAAATAATAAGAGACCTAAGAGTCGTTTCTTAGCCAAAATTAACAAACAAAAAAAGTCAAATTATGTTAAGAACCCCACTTTAAGAAACCAGAGATAAACATGGTCTTAAGTAGAAATAAGTATTATCATCCAATCGACTATTGTTGCAAAGCATTTAAAAAAATATTTAGAAATGTAAATATTTCTAAATGTTTTTAGTGAATGCTTTCACATATGGTTAACACCATCAAAAGTCTTTGACCGGTTTCATCTTGTCGGTAATTAAACTCGTGGAGAGACATTGTGGTTTAGACGCATTCTCTCAAAGATGTGGAGCAGCTAACGAGAACATAGATCACATTTTGTTTGAATGTCCACTGACCTTTGTCGACGATGTGGTCCATTGTCTCTATTCCCCAACTTTGATTACTTAATCCAATACATTGCTACTCATTTAGCCAATCCGAGAGATTCTTGATATTCCATGGCTGATATGGTTTGTATGAAAAGCGCGAAACGAGAAGTGTTTCAATGGTAAACATATATTATTAATGGATACGCTGCAATTAGCCAACCAAGAGGCAAAAACATGGAAGATAGTTCAGCTAGGAGAAGTTTTGGACGAACCAAAGGACACATGAACAAAGCAAGGAGAACTTCCCATTGTGGCGCTTAACACCAAAAATCGATGGGCCTGTCAAGTCGATGGATCTTGGTCTGAGAAAGACGACTGGATAGAATTAGAAATCATCTTACTTGAAGTTGATGAGGTGTTTCTATAAGGATATAGGTGTTGTCCTGGAGCGCCATATCCAATCTAAACCGAAGTAGATAGTCTCATGTAGGTCTTGAAAGAAGTGTGTGATCAAGAATCCTTCCATATTTATTTAGAATCTGGTTCTCAACAACTTATGAACATCATGATATTAGAGCACACTGTAAAGGCATCCAAGAATTTAAAGTCTCCTATATTTCTAGATCTTTAAATATATGTGTGGACTCCTTTACGAAAGAAGGCCGATCGCGTCCACAAAACTTCTCCGCTGTAGACGTTAAGATTCCTTGTAGGCTTACTTAACAAGTTTGCTTAAATGAATCAAAATAATTTTATAAAAATTTGATTGGTGACAAAAAAACAAGTAAAGTTTTTACCAGAATTTGGAAAACTATTTAAATCCACAGAAAGATATAATTTAAAAATAATTAAAATTGAGTTTTACAATTATATTCAAAAGATAGCTTGGATTTGTTCTACATTTTGTTTTTCATTTTCTGTCATTAATGATTTTATAATTTTGGATGATGTTTTAACCAACTTTCTTGTGAGGATTACGCATTAATATCATGATTCAAAAAAGAGTTTTGGTAGCCTAAGATTTTGATTCATTTGAAAAAATAGAAGTGGAATTGGAAAAGTTGAATTGATTTGAAATTAAAAAAAAATTAGTCTTAGATGACAAGAGTCAATATACTTAGATGAAAATATGAAACAATGTCTAAAAAGCTGTCAATTTTTATGATATGAAAGAGTGATATGGTAAAATAACATAAACCAAATTCTTCAACCCTCGTAAGATTAAGCATATACAGACACATATGCAAAGCCCGGAATCAAGCTATATTATAGATTTCTTGGATTCTACAAGTACATAAATAGATTAAATACTAGGGTTCGGCCAGCCTTACGGACGGATTAGTAATTGCACGAAGTATATAATCATCTAACTATAATAAAAGGGGAATAAGCTCAATTGAGAAGCATGTCACGTCCTTTACAAAATCAGCCAATCAGAGACAGCTTTTTTTGACACATCACTCAGTGAAGCTGGCTTTTCCTTTTGGGCTATAATCACATTTCTTTGCAGCCTAGTCTGCGGCCCAACCACCACCCTTCGTCTTCTCCATAGTTTACATCGAAACTTAACGTAAACCTTTATGCTTCTCCATAGTTTACATCGAAACTTTAACGTAGCCCTTTATGCTTTTTCAGTGTAACGTAATCCTTATTGGGATAATTCATCAAGCCTTCTTCAATTCCTTAAAACTCTGAAACAACCTCTCTTCAATCCTCCTAACATGATGCTATAAATCTCAGACGGCTTCCTCGCTTCTCTCGAACTCCATAGAAACGAAAGAAAAAGCAACAAGGATTCAGATTTATAGGTTCAATGTATTGATTACTCAAATCGAACATGAAGAGAACCCGTAAGAATCATCCAGTTAGTGTTATGTTGAGGATGGTTAAAGAGAAATTCCATGTTGTTATCATACCAGATCCGTCTCATCCTCCCCTCCACCATATGAATCTCTTTTTGACAGTTTATTGTAATGTAAATAGTTTTTTTTTCTTTCTGCAGGGTTCTAATCAGGTCTCATCCTGCAATGTTTGTTTTTACAGGTCCATTTTTTATAGCTTCTCTCACAATACCCTTTTCGTATGCATTTGATTAATCTCTTTATGGCTTTTTTCAACAAACTCTAATAGTTATGACAATTATTCCACACATAAACATGATGATGCTAGGTAGTTTATGAATTTTCTCCTTCCTCACCTTAGAATAGGTAATTCGTTCTCAGAGAGTCAGCGTTTATTGATGTCTCTTAACCCTTTGGATTTATCATTCTTATTGAGTTTGCTTATGTCGCATAACTCCGTGAGAGAGAGATCATACGGTGCTTATATAGTTATATCCATATATATGTGCATGATCACTCAACAAACAAACATGTTTAAAAATCTTTATGTATGGTATTCTCATCAATTCCTTTTTATTATTTCTTAACAAAGATGTATTATCATCCTGTTCTCATTTTGGCTGGCAATTTGGCATAACTTGTATATTCATATAAAGGTTTATGGTTTCTAACAATTTTTCAGCACACGACACGTTTTTTCTGACACACATCTTTGGATGGTGGAGAAAAGCAAATTTGACCAGAAATCAACCGCATATGTGGGTGCCTTGGATTGGTTTTGAGTTATTGGTGATTGGTCTTTTGTCTTCGTTCCCTTATGTTTTTTCTCCTATGTTACCACCATTACTATTTATATTTATGTTCTCCAGCTTACTTTTCAGTACATATTCCAAATTTAAACCAGTGCCAGTGGGAAAGTATTGTTCTGGATATCTCTATATGCAATTGATTTGGTATGATCCTTCAATAATTTTGCCATTCTATGTCTTAAATCTAAGTTGTTATATAGAACTGAGTAGGGTTTTATATTGTTTTAATATAGAGATTCAGGCTGGCATGGATAGAGTACGCCACTTTGATGGTTAACCATATAATAGGGTTGTCATTAACCGCTAGCCTAACCTTATTGCAAAGTAAGGTTGTATTGAACCTCATGAGCGTATACACATGGCCTAGATATTGTTCGTTTGATGCGGGTTTTGAACTTTTTCTAGGTGGAGACGGCATTGGCGCAGTTCACACCAATTTATTGAGACAAAGACGAGTAGCATCCACTGCAAGGCCCTTGCGTTTTATTCAAGCACTCATCCTTGGATTACCTTCTTGGTATTGCAGTAGTAGACATTCTTTCTCATGTTTGACATGAGCTTCCCTCTTTGAAACCCAATGATTCTTTATAGGTTGCTTTTGTGGTGGCTCATAGTGAAACCAGCAACACGGGAGTACAGTCATATCTCCAAGCCAATATAGCTATCAACCACTGTAAAATTAGTTTGGTGTTCGTTGAGATATGGTTTTCACATAAATTAGGGGGGTATCGACATATCAAGCCAAACCAAAGCATGAGATTGGAAAGATGATGAAGTCTTGGAGAATGTTGTTCTCCTGGTGCACTGAGATTTTAGAAGCTTAGTGGATGTAATATAAAGCTTGGAGAATGTTGTTTCCACTAGCGTGTTCAATTATGTGCCTCTCATTTCTTTTTCTAAAGTAGTATGTGTTAGCTAATTAAAACACTTTATGGTTTTATCTTAATAAAAAAAACAGTATGAACCTATTTTCTTTATACTGCAATATAAATAAATTTCTGTCACCAAAATAACCTTTAAAGATAAAATGACCAAAATATATTTTATTAAAGTGTATTTAGAAATATGGGATGAGTTTTTGGAGATGATGCTTAAAATTAAAAGAAAAATTATATATATATATATTTATTAATTTTTTTTATAAAAAAAAACTATTTTGGTCATCTTAAGATCTATTTTTGTGACAAAAATTTCAAAAATATTTATTTGAAAGATTTACTAGATCAAATGTTCATTTATATTTTACAATTTCAAGGTTTTTTCTAGAAAATATTTCCTTTTATGATTTATCTGAGTATGCATTTTAAGTGAAGGCCAATAACATCTTATATTTTCATGTGACTTCTAATTGATATATTTATTTGGTTAGGAAGATTACAATAACTAGCTAGCTAACAAAACCTTCATAAACTAATAAATATATTGTTTAGAATAAAATGTTTTAAGTATATTACTTTATTTTACTTTCCAAAAGAAAGGTCATTCTGCTAGAAATGTCAAAACTATTATACGAACACAAACATGTACGATAAAATTGTATATGAATCATAATTAAGGCTTAGCTAACTCTTTATTTATTTTTATTATTTTAATATTTGGCTCTTTATACATCTCTAGTTTTGTTCAATATCCCATATATATATATAGTACATAATAAAGAATAATATACATAATAAATGGATGAAGTATGTATTATGACCATGTTCTATAAAAAAAGAATACATATATATATGTATATATATATATATATATATTCTTTTTATATATTTAGAATATTACTAATTATTTTTTAATTGTAACATATTCCATATATGATTTATAATTTATAGATTGCATGATCTGTTTAGAATAAGTATTATATCCCTAATCAGCGAAAGTAGATATTAGGGTGTAATATGAACTGAGTAGGCCTGATCGTTACTGTTCATAGACAAAACCCGGAACAAGCGCCAGCTTAGTCTCCGGGGCTGTTCTCTGAAAGGAACAAGCACCACGACAGTGGCTATTCTAGCCATTGATCTATATTTTGGGTTTGTTCTTAAATCAAACTTGAATAATTGTGTGGCTTGATGATATCTAACACCCGTTTAATCACCCTAGACTAGCTTTCCCCCAAATTTAAAACAGTTCAAACCGTATCTTGATCTCTGTTATTTTTACCTTATTCTCTGTTAAATCTAAAAGTTTTAGCTAATAAATTAAGACTCATAAGATATAGTGTAAAACGATCCTCGGGAATTGAATCTCAAGTACTACAACTACAACTGTTAACTTGACAGTAGCAAATCTGATTTTTAGTTTATCACTTACATAACTATTTATTTCAATACATAAAGTAAAACTCCATAATCATTCTTACAATTTAACGTGACTGCTTTGCAATTAAGTGATGGGGATAGTTAACGGCTACTATATGTCTTGTGTAGGCCTTCCCACTTTCTATGGAATCACGTGTCTTTGCTATATAATCGAGATCATTAACCACAAATCTACGAATATTATTTCGTTTCTACGTTGGCGATTAAGGATAGAATATTATATCTTTTGAAAGAAAATGTTGAAAGTTCAGATTATTTATTAGCTTACTTTATCAGACGTGTAATGGAGTTTATCTCAATAACTTTATATTTATTCCTAATCTACGTTATGATTTTAATTACCAATAGACTAACGATCATATTAGAAAGAGGCCTTATTCTTTGGATAAAAGTAGCGACGAGCATAGGTTCTTTCTTTAGCTTTTATCACTTGTCAGGTCGTGGAGAACCGAGAAATAACGTAGGATCCTGTACAAGCTAAAATGGATTTCCACTGGTTTATAGTATAAATTATCATTTGAAAAGATTATTTAGGTAAATAACTTTCGGTTTTTGTGATGTTCCCTATTATTTACTGCCAAAAGATAAAACCTATGCAATGAAACGAGATGAGAGCGCAATTTATAGATTTGAATTTCTCAAAACCATTGTATATTTTCTCTTCTTTGGCTTTCTACCACATTCAAACAATAATGTTACTCTAACATCACATTTTTTTTTAAAAAAAAAAAAAAAGAAAGAAAACATAGTCAAAAGGAAATTAAAAAGGTGGTGAAAAGAAGGTCCATTAGCTTCCTTGTGACGCAAACTTCAACCGCCCTGAGTTCTCACCTCTTTCCATCTTTCTCCTGTAGCTTTCTTGACTTTCTCTCACTATTTTTTGGCTCTTAAACTAAACATTTTAGTTTCTTAAAAGAAAAAAGATACTATCATGTTCCCCAATTTTATATACTTTTATCCCCTGTTATGAAAGACGCTAGGCGCTAGTCGGGCGGCTGGGTCAGGTCTAGCGCCTAACGAGAAAATCGGGGATTAAACGGAAATTACGCGGGGCAGAATTTTATATCGTTTAATGTATTATAAAACATGTTAATTTTTATTTTTTATAAATTAATAAATTTTCATATTTAAAATTACATAAATCACACACATATAAAACTATAAACTTAATACGGTATAATTTTTATCAAAATTATGCAAATAAGTTGTATTTATAATATCTTAGATCAAATAAATAAATTAAGAAATATTTTTTTTTTAAAATAAATAAATTAGGCGGCTAATTAGGCGGCTAGGCGGTCATGTATGCGGTTAGGCGGTCATCTAGATGGTTTAGACGGACTAAAATCGAACATCTGATTTTTTAGACGGATTTTACATTAATCGGGGCGGACGAGTGGGGCCTAGCGCCTAAGCGGCCGTCTAAGCGGCTAGGCGGCCGTCTTTTTGAACAGGGCTTTTATCTATGTATGCCTCATACAATTTAATGAGTTGGGAATCGTATAATGACCACCAAATATTCTTCTGGTTGATATTACTGCAGTTTCTTTATTTTGTTTGCATTGATATATAGTACTTCAATAAATTATTCTATGCTTTTTCCTTTCAAATTCAGATGAGTAAAATATATAATACTATATGAAATTTCCATGTTATTTGGTGATATGTTTTGACTTGATAAAAATATATTTTGGCATAAAGAAAATAAGTGGTTAGAAGGCAAACTGGCCTTTCAACTTGCCCTAGAACTAGAATCAACAATATGACTTTTGGCTCTTACGATTTTTTCTAATTGTTTTTTATTGTAGTTGTAACAACTAATCTGAAATAATTTTACCAAGAAATAATTCAAATAATATTAAATTAAAAAAATTAAATAATATAAAATTAAAAAAAAACGTAAGATACAAAAATGTTATCTAATCTTTATTATTCATAATCACTTATTATAATATGTATGTTAATCATATTAAGTAATTCCGTAGATTTTATTTAAATAAAGAATGAAAAATATTATTTGTACACTATTAGTCAATTTGATAGTTAGTTTAATAAAATATATATTATATTTGTAGAGACTAACTTATTTTTTAAGAATTCTAAAAAACATCGTAGTGATGACATAAGGATACAAAAAATGTTGTAATTATCTCGATATAAGAGATTCTTTTTTATTGTAAAGTAATATATAATAAATTTATGTTTTTACCAAATTTGATAAGAAATAATCATTCCCATAATTTTATTTATATCCTACTCGTTCCTAATTATGTATGCAAGAAGTTGGACGTAAATGCATTCAGCAACTAATCGACTTAAACCATTTCTCATAATTTTGTTCTTCCTTTGTAGCTGTGGTTTTATTCTTTTGACACTAAAACACTAAAATATATTCTTACAACAATTTTTTTTTTAATTTTGAGTGATAAGCTTTGCCATATTGATCAGATTTGCTAAGAATTTTTTTACAAAGGTTTGTATATTTTAAAACAAGGGCGTCCTCACTGAATATACGATAGATCAATCACGAAATATGTGATTTTCCGATTGGATATGCAAATAACCAACGCATTTGATGCATCTAATCTGTTATATATTAAGGAACATTATAACCTTTTAGTGTAATCACGTGTCATCACTAACATGACTCTCAGAATCTTTAAAAAATAGGTTGGTCCATCTAAATATATGTTGTTTTTATTAAGTTAATTATTAAATTGATTAGTAGTGCACAAAAGAATATTTTTTCATTCTTTTCAAAAATAAAAGCTACAGAATCACCTAATATCATTAATATGTATAGGATAATTAATGATTAATAAAAATTTGATAACAGTTTTTGTATTCTCCATCACTTTTGTTTAATTTATATTATTCAAAAACTAACAATCATATTAACCATATAAAAATTATAATTTTTCTTATATTATATATTTTAAAAATTGTAAAACTGCTATAAATTACTAAAACTATTAAAAATCTTACAAGGAAAATTTTGTGAACAATGGTTTTACTTTTTGTCCTGAAAAAATGATCATAAAATGGGAAACTGCCAAAAATATTACATTTCAAATACCACATTTTTTGTTTACATTAATCACTTTTACTTTTAGTTTAAAAGATATTTATAATCTTAGAGTTAATTAATCTAGACTTAGGGTTCAAAGTTGAGGGTGAGGTAAGGTTTTGGAATGTGGAGTTTACGATTCTAATAAATATATAAAATATATACTTATTTTTTTTTTAAATTATAAAAATAGTTTCAACAAGAATTTTGAATTTCAAAAAAAAAGAATTGAAAAAATAAAAAAATCGAAAAAATTCAAAAAAAAACTCATAAAAAATTTGAATTTGAAAACGATAACTCGAAAACTATAAAAATATTTTTTATTTATTTATTTAAATTATTACTTATTATATATAAATAACAAGGGTATAAGAGTCTTTTGTTTCTTAATTAAAAAAACTTTTTGTTTAAATGTCAATTTAATGAAAGTAAACATGAATAATGATACCAACAATGTGCTAAACATGAAATTTTTCCTCATAAACAATATGAATATGAAGTATATATATATATATATATGTATATATCAGTCCAAAATTATATATTTTATTTTTCTATTTAATTTTTATCAGTTTTATTATTTTTAAAATAAAATGAACACAAATCGTATATATATTTATAGTTTGAAATCTCAAATTTGGACTTTATATAAATATTTCACATCAAAAGTGATCATGTTTAAGTTTAATAAAACAGAAATATATATATATATATATATATATACTTAAAACACTTATTTTTCATTTTAAACTTTAATTTGAATAATATGAAAAAAACCTGGCTCAAATTATAATATTTCATAGAAAGGGTAAAAAAGTTTTAAAACTAAAGCAGAAGATAAAACCGAAAAAACTAATTAATTTACTTGAAAAAAGAAGAAGAATGCAATAACTAATGTTTTGAAAACTGATTCATGGTCATTTCAATTGTTCTAATAAAAGTAAAAAACTACAACATTTATAAATAAAAACTTACAAAGAACTACAACATTTATAACTAAGTTTTTTTTATTGTATTAACTTTATTACTTCCTAGGGCTGGAGCTCCACCTCTGAAGGAGCTGGTGCGATCCGTATTTCTGTCGTTCTGACTCTACGGCACCAAAAACAAAAGGAGAAAATAGAAAAATGAAGACAAAAACTAGAAAAGCGAGAGCGACTCTCTTGGTATCAATATGAGTCTCCCAGAGCTCTGGAAGCACGTTCTGCTCACTCTCCATTGCTGTTAAAAAACAATTAAAAATAATTGGTTGACATTCTGGTTGACATATTTAGAAAAAAAGACATTATGGTTGACATTTATACCCTAGTCACTATTGATTGTTTGCATGCACATAAAAAAGTTGACATTTATGCTTTAGTAACGAATTTCTGAGAACTAAGACCATTTTTGTAGGAATGATCAGAAAATTTATGATATAAAAATTTTCTCGAAAAGTATTCTGGAAATTTGGTGATAAAATTGTGTATAACCGACAACGTATCTTGTTCTATTTTTCACATGATTTTTTTGTGTGGGTAAATTGGATCAAATGTTATAAGATCAAAAATGAAATCTTCTGGAATTCAGACATTAACAAAACTGGATCATGGACATGGAGATAACACTTTAGGTGTGGATGCAGCATTGTATATAACAGTTGTTTTATCAGATATAATTGATACTGAAGTGATAAAAAAGATAGACTTATTTTAGTGAAATATAACCAAATTCTAAGAAAAATATGAGCAAATAATAAGAAAAAAGTGATATGTTATCTCATAGTCGATCCCCTTTTTGTGACAAAAGACTAGTCTGCCTGCATAGTCAAACCTAATAGACTATACTAAGGTTTGTATATATTTAACTTGGTTTTGACTAATATTTATGAGTTGTAATCCAACCAACATTTATCGAATACTAGTACAAATATATTTATGATGAAACTTACTTTTTTCGTTGTTGTTTTCCAATCTTCATATTCGAGGAGGCTTTAGAAATTATTGCACACCTTTCCAAATATATTTATGATGTATCATCGACTCTGAGTTTGAGGAAGAAAGACGGTTTAACCTTTTTTTTACATACATCTGACCAAATAACTAAGGGATTGATTAATCAAGAATTTTTACAGTGGAGTTTTTAACTTTTCTAAGAGATGTTTTTAAGCTTTTAACTAAAAAACCTAACAATCGTGTCTTAGATTTTTTAGTAATCCTTGTCATGTTGCTCCATGTTGTTGCCTGTTACTCTTCCTGGAAAATCATTTACACCTACATACTTACTATCCAAGTTTCTCAATCAACGATTCCAAATAGTTCAGATTCACACTATCTATCAGAGATATCTATAAGATCCTTCTCCATTTCCTATGCTCACTACGCAACGGCCAAGATCTGAATCCGAAATCGGTATCTGTGTTTTTTTCTCTTACTTACACTTGAGAGAAAGTTAAGTTAGCGTAGGAAACGATTACGGCGACGTCCGTGGTCGGAATCGTAGATCCGGCACGATGTTGAAAAGAATATTCCGGTTTCGTAAGCGGCAAGACGTTGGGTCAGGCGATCATCTGTAATGACGATCGGGTCAGGCAATAATGTGAATTGACTATAGCAGCAATATTCCATCTCCAGCTAGTGAAGTCCAGCAATCTGAGGTCAAGCTTATCCTACAAGGAATTTTTTCCAACTCAGACTTCAAAATCTGTTTTTCTTTTTCCCAAATTTTCTTAACATCACTAGCAGCAGTGTTCCTAGAGTAACACTTGTAATCTGGATTCAAATAGCTAAAATAGTCCCTCAGCTCTTCATATTCAACCGAAATGAAAGGAAGATTATATCTAATAATGACTCGACTGTACTTCTCCCTCGACTGTACTTCTCCCTAGCAACTCTCTCATCAAAATTCACTACCCTTCTTTCAGCCTCCAAAATTCCTAAACATTTCTCTTTATGACGCTTCAGATTTGAGGTTCCACTAGTTGATGTATACACATAACTCTTTGAGCATTTCATACAATATGCTCTCTCTTTCTCATTCTCATCCTTTTATACTCTAAAATATTTCCACATATTCGATGTTTTTCTTCTCTTTGCAGTATTAGAAGATGTACCTGTTGATGGATATTCTTCTTCATTTTCAATATCCAGCAACCTGAAAAGCACATGAAAACAAGCAACATATGTTTTATGCATTGTGATCGGTGCTATTAAGCAAATAAAATATGTACGCAACATCGTCCATCTTCTCCACATATAATGAAAACAACCTCTCTCCCTCACAGCAAAACACTACACTTAAAAAAATAAATAACACAAGTCAGCTAAACCCTCCCCTAAAAAGGGTCAACCCTGCAACTAGTTCCCACTCCATCACACGAGAACTTCTCCAAGTACCACCCAAAGAAAGCAAAACGCAAACTATAATCTTATGTAAACCTGAATATATCTTTTACTCAAAGCAAAGAGAAAGATTATTATTATATATATCGGTAACATACAAAACCCGCAAAGCTCCGGCCGTTAGAGAGCTAGGTTAACCTAAATACAAAAGGTTCCACAAGTGTTAAGATATCGTTAAGACAATCCAAGTATAAGAAGCCTGCACTACTAGTAAACTAAGAAGCCCATCTTGTAGAAGTTCAAATGAGTGAGATTATTGATTAGTAAGTGTCAAAAGTCTTGTCGTTTAGACAATACAGAACCTACTTGGACCACAATAGTGAGGAAGAAAGAGCCTTATCAGAGAGATCATCACTGTTCCTAACTCAATAAAACCAATTCGTTTCCTAAGATTCAACATTTAATCATCCTATATCGAAGAACACTAATATAAATTTCCAGTCCAATTCTAAAACAATGAATCAGAGAGATCATCACTAGAACTATTAGGGTGTTACGAGTAGTTTGTAAAAACAGAGATCTAGTCAGAGACAAAGTATTATTTCCCAAATGATCAAGTGTTTACAAGTAAATGAGAGAGTTTCCTAGGAGATCTCTCAGCTCCTCACACACTATGATCGACTCAATCTCTCGATACCCCTTCCTAATGAAAGCAACAACTTAAATAGAAAACACAGCAGCAAGTGGGATTCCTCCAGCTCAACTTCCCTCTCGTGTGGAGAAGTTAGCCGCACGTGTAGTGTCCCCACAGGTGGTTATTGAATAAGATCCCCCTTCTAGATGAATGCCACCTCACCTTCTTCAAGTTTGTACCTTGCAGCCCACTCATGCCTGTCCTGAATAAGATTCCCTTTTCTCTTGTACTGGTAAAGTATTGGTGGATGAGCAGCTTCATACATATCAATACCACCGCCATTGAAACTGACTTTGTCCTCAAGGTCAAACTTAGAAAAATGCTTGGCTATCTTGCTCTTCCATTCCCACGTACAATCAGCATCTGGCAGACCTTTCCATTTAATCAGCACTTCATCTTGCCCCGTTGTCGCATTCACTCGTGCGTTGAGGACCATTTCTGGCTGAGCTTCCATTACACTGTCAACTGTGAGTTGAGGTGGAAGTGAAACTGGTACCAGTGAGTCCCCTACTGCTTTCTTCAACTGTGAGACATGGAAAGTGGGATGAATTCTTAACCGATATGCGAACTTACCAACTCATGATAACACCTCATATGGACCATAGAACCGAGCAGCTAGCTTCTCGTTAGCACGCCGGGCTAAGGACTGTTGACGATAGGGCCTGAGCTTCAAGAACACTTTCTCCCCAACCTGAAACTCGATGTCCCTCTGATGCCCGTCGACCCTGCGTTTCATGGTTTGTTGAGCTTTGTGCAGATGTTGCTTGAGTAAGGACAGGTGAGAATCCCGTTCCTTAAGGCGACTTTCCAGGTCGGCATTGACAGTGGCCCCAGTCTCAAATCCCAACAACACCGGTGGTTCCCTCCCATAGACAGCCTTGGAAGGGGTCATATTAATAGCTGAATGATATGCGGTGTTGTAACTATATTCTGCCCAGGCTAGGAACTGTTCCCAAGTCCTCGGTTTCTCACTCACCTAACATCGTAAGTAGGTCTCTAGGCCCATGTTTGTCACTTCCGTCTGTCCGTCGGTTTGGGGGTGGTACGCGGTACTGAAACACAGCGTCGTCCTTGCCAAGCGAAATATCTCCTTCCAGAACAGCCCAGTGAAAACCTTGTCTCGGTCACAGACTATCTTCTTGGGAAACCCATGCAGTTTGAGGATCTCCTGCACAAATAGGACTGTTACGTCTATCGCCGTGAATAGGTGTTTAAGCCCCAAGAAATGAGCGTACTTGGATAACCGATCAACCACTACCAATACCGCATTGTAACCTTCGGATTTCGGTAACCCTTCTACAAAATCCATCGAGAGATCCTCCCAAATCCTGGTCGGAATGGCCAACGGTTGCAGGAGTCCGCCGGGTGCTAGGGAGGAGTACTTGTTCCGCTGACAAATTTGACATGCTGCCACATACCTTCTGATATCCGTCATCATTCCCTTCCAATAGAAAGCCTCCCCAATGCGTTTCTGAGTTTTCAGGACCCCGCCGTGTCCCCCTTGCCGGCTATCATGGAACTCCTGGAGGATTACCCTTATAAGACGTGATCCCTTAGGTACAACCAGCTTTCCTTGACGCAACAGTCTGCCTTGAAACAGAGAATAGTCGGGATGTTGGTTAGACCCGGCCGTTAGCTCCCTGATTATCCGCACCAAATCTGGATCTTTTCCCACTTCTGTGTTGATCTCCTCTAGTTGTAGAGCTACCGGTATTGACAAATCCAACAATTCGGCAACCACTCCTTTCCGAGAAAGAGCATCTGCGGCTTTGTTTTTCAAACCCGGTTTGTATTGAAACTCGAAATCGAATCCCAATAGCTTCGTCAACCATCTTTGGTACTAGACATTGATCTCCCTCTGCTCCAGTAGGTACTTAAGGCTTTTCTGATCCGTCCTCACCAAGAATCTTCTCCCCAAGAGGTAATGTCGCCACTTCTGAATAGCGAACACAATGGCCATGAGTTCCCGCTCATAAACAGACTTCATCCTCTGCCGCTCTGTGAGTACTTGACTGAAATAGGCTAACGGCCTCTGATTCTGCATAAGGACTGCTCCCAACCCTACTCCTGAGGCGTCGGATTCGATCACGAAGAGAGCTCCGAAATCAGGTAGAGCCAGGACCGGTACCGTTGACATAGATGTCTTCAACTCTTGGAATGCAGCTGATGCCTTGTCATCCCACACAAACTGGTCTTTCTTGAGTAACGTGGTCATGGGTCTTGCTATGTCACCATATCCCTTGACAAACTTGCGGTAATAGCCTGTTAACCCGAGGAATCCCCTCAACTCCTTCACATTCCTCGGCTCACTTCACTCTGTCATAGCTCAGATCTTTCCCTCATCCGCAGCTACTCCTTCTGCTGAGATGATATGCCCAAGATACTCGATAGACTCGCATCCAAAGTAACATTTCTTCCTATTCGCGTACAGCCTCTGCTGCTGTAGTATCTGGAGCACCACTCGGACATGTTCCAGATGTTCCCCCACGGGTCTGCTATACACTAGAATGTCGTCAAAGAAGACTAGAATGAATTTGCGGAGGTACCTCCAAAAGATGTCATTCATCAATGACTGGAACGTAGCCGGCGCGTTGGATAGTCCGAAAGGCATCACCCTGAACTCGTAGTGCCTGTCGTGTGTTCGGAAAGCGGTTTTTGGAACATCGCTGGCCTTCACGAGGATCTGATGATAGCCGGATCGCAGATCAACCTTCGAGAAGATCACTGCACCTTGAAGCTCGTCCAACAGCTGGTCTATCATGGGAATCAAGTAACAATCCGCGACCGTAACCTGGTTTAGAGCGCGGTAATCCACGCAGAATCTCCATCTTCCATCTTTTTTCTTCACCAGGAGGACCGGGCTGGAGAAGGGACTGGCACTCTCCTGAATGATTCCGGCCGCCAACATAGAAGCCACCAGCTTCTCAATCTCCTCCTTCTGCACCTGGGGATACCGGAACGGCCTGACGCTGACTGGCTGAGCATCGGTACATAAGACTATAGCATGTTCCTTTCCCCGAGAGGGGGGTAATTCCTTAGACTCCTCAAACACCGAGGCATACTCCTCTATTAATGCCCTTAACTTAGTATTCATGGGCTTCTGCAGCTTCATCTCCTCCTGTTGAAGCCCACTGTACTCAATGACCATGGTTTCTCCTCCTTGCTCCATGGTTCGGCCTAACGATTTTAAGGACACCGCCGAGCATCACAAACTGGGATCCCCTTCCAACTTGTATCGAGTTCCCTTCAACTTATACCTCATTATCTGTAGCTTCCAGTTCATCGTCATGTTTCCGAGGGTGGCTAGCCATTGGATCCCTAAGATGACGTCGGCATTTCCAAGCTCAAGTGGGAGGAAACTGGATCGAATAGTACACCCCTGTAGCTTCAACACCAAGTCCTTACACAAGCCACTGCCCTGGACCGTGATGTTTCCTCCGGTGAGTACCCCGTACTTCTTAGTTGCATCCGTCTTCAACCCTAGACGCTGCACAATTTCGGTGAACACAAAGTTGTGCGAGGCCCCACTGTTGATCAACACGACCACTGCCTCTCCACACAAGTCTCCTTTGAGCTTGATTGTTCTTGGCGAAGATAGTCCTACCATGGAATTGAGTGATAGCTCGGCCAGCTCCGCCCCCTCCGCAGGATGCTTTTCTGTCTCGGTGGGTTCCTCATCAAAATCCGTCTCTGTCCCATCTTCGTGGACCAGCAGCACCATCAACTCCGGCTGTGGACATCAGTGATTAGCATTGAACTTCTCATAAAATCGGAAGCACAACCCCTCTGCCTTCCATTTTGCTACTTCCGCCGCCGTCAAACGCCAAAAGGGAGGTTTGACACGATTGTGTCCCCCCGTGTTCCTACCCCCTGTCGTGTTCGCTGGGTTATTAGGTCTGGGCCGCTGAAGTTGTGGCCCGTTTCTGTTTACTCCTTGGTTGGGCTGTATATAAAGATTTGTATCTCGGCCCATTCGTTGGATTCCCCCAGAATAAGGCTCCGACATTTCTTCCCCAGGCCCATTCCAATCCTCCACCATCTTTGCCACACTTATCATCTTCCGCAATCCTCTAAGCTCAAACATCCGTACTCCGGCCTTCACCCTGGGTTTCAGTCCATTCATAAAAGCCATCTCAAGTACCGTCACGGTTAACTCGGGTGCATTTGATGCTAACGCGATGAACTCGCTGATGTACGTCCGCACTGTTCCTCCTTGACGCAACATCAACAGTCGTGCGCCTACACTCGTATCGTGCACCGGGAAGTATTGTTCCAGAACCCTCGTTTTCACTTGCTCCCAGCTGAAAAAAGGACTCTGGACGCGCTCCCATCGATACCAGAGCAGGGCTTCTCCCGTGAAGCACATGCCCACTGCCCTGAGCTTCTCGTCCTCCCTCATGTCGCTGAACTCAATGTACTACTCGACTCGGAGTACCCAGTTTTTGGCTTCTTCTCCGTCGAAAATAGGGATCTCCAGTCGACATGTCAACGGCTCCCTCCTTTCCTCCAAGTTTCGGCGTACGGGTTGGCTGCACCGCTAAGGATCCTGCTCCTGGGCCTGAGTCTTCCACGTATCTCGCCTCGTACCCGCCCCGGGGATCCTCCGCAATGCCTTTCCCCAATCCTCTCCCTGATATGCTGCGGCTTTGAAAGGTCCAGCTGGGTTTGAGATCAGACCCGAGGATAACGACCCTTCCTCTTGCCGTAACCCTTCCCCGTTCTGCTCTTCAAACCTCATCTCGATCCTTTCAAACCCGTTGACCATCATCTTCCTCATCTCATCGATACAACTTTCGATCAGTGAGATCTTCCCCACCTCCTTCTCCAACGTCGTGAGTCGCTCCTCGTCGCGTTGGATCTGCTCGGTGGTCTTGTCTACATCGCTTCTCTTTGTTGGTGCCATAGCTTCTTCCAACCACGTATAGGCTCTGATACCAAGTTTGCTACGAGTAGTTTGTAAAAACAGAGATCTAGTGAGAGACAAAGTATTATTTCCCAACTGATCAAGTGTTTACAAGTAAATGAGAGAGTTTCCTAGGAGATCTCTCAGCTCCTCACACACTATGATCGACGCAATCTATCGATACCCCTTCCTAATGAAATCAACAACTTAAATAGAAAACACAGCAGCAAGTGGGATTCCTCCAGCTCAGCTTCCCTCTCGTGTGGAGACGTTAGCCGCAAGTGTAGTGTCCCCACAGGTGGTTATTGAATAAGATTCCCCTTCTAGATGAATGCCACCTCACCTTCTAGAAGTTTGTACCTTGCAGCCCACTCATGGCTGTCCTGCATTGCTTACAGTCTTCCCTTTTCTCTTGTACTGGTAAAGTATCGGTGGATGAGCAGCTTCATACGTATCATAGGGTTCCTAACTCTATAAACCAATTCGTTTCCAAGGATTCAAACTTTAATCATCTTATCAAAGAACACTAACATAAACTCAATCCAATTCTCAACACTCCTTTAACACCAATTCTCAACACCACAAAGTTTACAAACTAAAATCAAGGGTTCCAACTAAACCAACATCTACATCTACACACAAAGACCAGAGACAGACATGAGACAAAACCAAGGACCAGAGACAAACACGAGACAAAACCAAGGACCAGAGAAAAGCTTAATTGAACTTCATATGCAAGGGGGATCACAAGCTATTGGAAGCTCGGGTTTGCTTGCAATTGAGCAAGCTCCTCAAGAGAACCAAGAACCAGAGACAAACACGAGAAAACATCAGATTCGAGTGATTGAACCCATTAGAAACAGAGGGTAAGAATCAAAATCATACATTTTGTTAGTTTGCAAATACGAGTTGGAGACGATCGATCGAGTTGGAGAGGAGATGAGAGGTCAGGTCCGAGACGGTAGATCGAGTTGGAGAGGAGGGGAGAGGTCGAGTCGGAGAGGAGAGGAGAGGTCGAGTCGGAGAGGAGAGGTCAAGTGACTCGAGTCGGAGAGGAGAGGAGAGGTCAAGTGACTGAGTCGGAGAGGAGATACTTTTTTTTGAGAAACTTTTTCTTTTGTCGATATTCCCTTTTTTGTATATTCCCTTTTTTAATTAAAAATTAAGTGGATCAGAGTTGACCCAACCCAATAGACCTATTTAACCTATTAACCCATTAACTTGTTAACCCATTTACCTGTTAATCTGTTAACCTCTTAACTCATTAACCCATTGGATCAAAAATAAACAATTCATTTGGGTTAATGGGTCAACTTGGGTTGGGTCAACCCATGGGTCATAACCTATTTTGACACCCCTAATCTCAACACAACAGAAAAAGTTATATATCTGTTTTAGAGAAACAAAAGGCCAACATCGAGTTGACCCAGTAATAAAGGGTTACAATTCTAACTATCACCACCTGGATTCAATTTAAAGGATTCTTATTCTAGTAGTCGGTCCGGCGCTTCACATGGGATTTTATTTAATCTTTTGAATGGTGAAACTTATTTTGGATTGAAAGGCTTTAGTGGCAATTGTTTGAATGTATATTCAATATCCTGCTCCTGGGCCTGAGTCTTCCACGTATCTCGCCTCGTACCCGCCCCGGGGATCCTCCGCAATGCTTTTCCCGATCCTTCTCCCTGATATGCCGCGGCTTTGAAAGGTCCAGCTGGGTTTGAGATCAGACCCGAGGATAACGGCCCTTCCTCTCGCTGTAACCCTTCCCTGTTCTGCTCTTCAAACCTAATCTCGATCCTTTCAAACCCGTTGACCATCATCTTCCTCATCTCATCGATACAACTTTCGATCAGTGAGATCTTCCCCACCTCCTTCTCCAATGTCTTGAGTTGCTCCTCGTCGCGTTGGATCTGCTCGGTGGTCTTGTCTACACCGCTTCTCTTTGTTGGTGCCATAGCTTCTCCCAACCACGTATAGGCTTTGATACCAAGTTTCTTACGAGTAGTTTGTAAAAACAGAGATCTAGTGAGAGACAAATATTATTTCTCAATTGATCAAGTGTTTACAAGTAAATGAGAGAGTTTCCTAGGAGATCTCTCAGCTCCTCACACACTATGATCGACTCAATCTCTCGATACCCCCTTCCTAATGAAAGCAACAACTTAAATAGAAAACACAGCAGCAAGTGGGATTCCTCCAGTTCAGCTTCCCTCTCGTGTGGAGACGTTAGTCGCACGTGTAGTGTCCCCACAGGTGGTTATTGAATAAGATTTCCCTTCTAGATGAATGCCACCTCACCTTCTAGAAGTTTGTACCTTGCAGCCCACTCATGGCTGTCCTGCATTGCTTACAGTCTTCCCTTTTCTCTTGTACTGGTAAAGTATCGGTGGATGAGCAGCTTCATACGTATCATAGGGTTCCTAACTCTATAAACCAATTTGTTTCCAAGGATTCAAACTTTAATCATCCTATCAAAGAACACTACTATAAACTCAATCCAATTCTCAACACTCCTTTAACACCAATTCTCAACACCACAAAGTTTACAAACTAAAATCAAGGGTTCCAACTAAACCAACATCTACATCTACACACAAAGACCAGAGACAGACATGAGACAAAACCAAGGACCAGAGACAAACACGAGACAAAACCAAGGACCAGAGAAAAGCTTAATTGAACTTCATATGCAAGGGGGATCACAAGCTATTGGAAGCTCGGGTTTGCTTGCAATTGAGCAAGCTCCTCAAGAGAACCAAGAACCAGAGACAAACACGAGAAAACATCAGATTCGAGTGATTGAACCCATTAGAAACAGAGGGTAAGAATCAAAATCATACATTTTGTTAGTTGCAAATACGAGTTGGAGATGATCGATCGAGTTGGAGAGGAGATGAGAGGTCAGGTCCGAGACGGTAGATCGAGTTGGAGAGGAGGGGAGAGGTCGAGTCGGAGAGGAGAGGAGAGGTCGAGTCGGAGAGGAGAGGTCAAGTGACTCGAGTCGGAGAGGAGAGGAGAGGTCAAGTGACTGAGTCGGAGAGGAGATACTTTTTTTTGAGAAACTTTTTCTTTTGTCGATATTCCCTTTTTTGTATATTCCCTTTTTTAATTAAAAATTAAGTGGATCAGAGTTGACCCAACCCAATAGACCTATTTAACCTGTTAACCCATTAACTTGTTAACCCATTTACCTGTTAATCTGTTAACCTGTTAACTCATTAACCCATTGGATCAAAAATAAACAATTCATTTGGGTTAATGGGTCAACTTGGGTTGGGTCAACCCATGGGTCATAACCCATTTTGACACCCCTAATCTCAACACAACAGAAAAAGTTATATATCTGTTTTAGAGAAACAAAAGGCCAACATCGAGTTGACCCAGTAATAAAGGGTTACAATTCTAACTATCACCACCTGGATTCAATTTAAAGGATTCTTATTCTAGTAGTCGGTCCGGCGCTTCACATGGGATTTTATTTAATCTTTTGAATGGTGAAACTTATTTTGGATTGAAAGGCTTTAGTGGCAATTGTTTGAATGTATATTCAATATCCTGCTCCTGGGCCTGAGTCTTCCACGTATCTCGCCTCGTACCCGCCCCGGGGATCCCCCACAATGCTTTTCCCGATCCTTCTCCCTGATATGCTGCGGCTTTGAAAGGTCCAACTGGGTTTGAGATCAGACCCGAGGATAACGGCCCTTCCTCTCGCTGTAACCCTTCCCCGTTCTGCTCTTCAAACCTCATCTCGATCCTTTCAAACCCGTTGACCATCATCTTCCTCATCTCATCGATACAACTTTCGATCAGTGAGATATTCCCCACTTCCTTCTCCAATGTCTTGAGTTGCTCCTCGTCGCGTTGGATCTGCTCGGTGGTCTTGTCTACACCGCTTCTCTTTGTTGGTGCCATAGCTTCTCCCAACCACGTATAGGCTTTGATACCAAGTTTCTTACGAGTAGTTTGTAAAAACAGAGATCTAGTGAGAGACAAAATATTATTTCTCAACTGATCAAGTGTTTACAAGTAAATGAGAGAGTTTCCTAGGAGATCTCTCAGCTCCTCACACACTATGATCGACTCAATCTCTCGATACCCCCTTCCTAATGAAAGCAACAACTTAAATAGAAAACACAGCAGCAAGTGGGATTCCTCCAGTTCAGCTTCCCTCTCGTGTGGAGACGTTAGCCGCACGTGTAGTGTCCCCACAGGTGGTTATTGAATAAGATTTCCCTTCTAGATGAATGCCACCTCACCTTCTAGAAGTTTGTACCTTGCAGCCCACTCATGGCTGTCCTGCATTGCTTACAGTTTTCCCTTTTCTCTTGTACTGGTAAAGTATCGGTGGATGAGCAGCTTCATACGTATCATAGGGTTCCTAACTCTATAAACCAATTTGTTTCCAAGGATTCAAACTTTAATCATCATATCAAAGAACACTAATATAAACTCAATCCAATTCTCAACACTCCTTTAACACCAATTCTCAACACCACAAAGTTACAAACTAAAATCAAGGGTTCCAACTAAACCAACATCTACATCTACACACAAAGACCAGAGACAGACACAAGACAAAACCAGGGACCAGAAACAAACACGAGACAAACCAAGGACCAGAGAAAAGCTTGGTTGAACCTCTTATGCAAAGGGGATCACAAGTTATTTGGAAGCTCGGGGTTTTCTTGCAATTGAGCAAGCTCCTCAAGAGAACCAAGGACTAGAGACAAACACGAGACAAAATCAGATTCGAGTGATTGAACCCACTAGAAACAGAGGGTAAGAATCAAAATCATAACTTTTGTTAGTTTGCAAATACGAGTTGGAGAGGAGAGGAGAGGTCGAGTTGGAGAGGAGAGGAGAGGTCGAGTTGGAGACGAGAGGAGAGGTCGAGTCGGAGACGGTAGATCGAGTTGGGAGAGGAGGGGAGAGGTCGAGTCGGAGAGGAGAGGTCGAGTCGGAGAGGAGAGGTCGAGTCGGAGAGGAGAGCAGAGGTCGAGTCGGAGAGAAGAGGAGAGGTCAAGTGACTCGAGTCGGAGAGGAGAGGTCAAGTGACTGAGTCGGAGAGGAGAGACTTTTTTTTGAGAAACTTTTTCTTTTGTTGATATTCCCTTTTTTTGTATATTCATTTTTTAATTAAAAATTAAATGGATATGAGAGGAGAAACTTCTTTGTAAATCCAGTCTCTGTTCTTTTGTTGATATTCCCTTTTTTTGTATATTCATTTTTTTAATTAAAAATTAAATGGATATGAGAGACTGTATATTCAGTCTGTACAAAGGAGATTTTCTCAAGGTTATCGGTGCTTTTAAGCTTCGTTGCTTCGTTTAAAACGGAAGAGAAGAAAGATTGAGGCTTGACGGTGATGGAGATTCCGGCGCAATACACGGTGGAGCAGACTCACGAGCGTAAAGGTCGAGGAAGCTATGCATGAACAACACGTTTCTGTCAACGTGGTCTTTGCTTGACAAACGTGGCCTTACACGTGGACACAGCTATAATCTCGACTCGGGCTTTATATTTTTAGTAAATCCTTTGGATCTTATTTGTAAAAGTCGATAACCTTGTATTTCGGCCCGTTTGGGTGATATCAATGATATCAAGTTGACAAAAAAAAATAAATGGATCAGAGTTGACCCAACCCAATAGATCTATTTAATCTGTTAACCCATTAACTTGTTAATCCATTTACCTGTTAATCCGTTAACCTGTTAACTCATTAACCCATTAGATCAAAAATAAACAGTTTATTTGGGTTAATGAGTCAACTTGGGTTGGGTCAATTCATGGATCATGACCTATTTTGACACCCCTAATCTCAACACAACAGAAAACTTATATATTTGTTTTAGAGAAACAAAAGGCCAGCATCGAATTGACCCAATAATAAAGGGTTACGACTCTAACTATCACCACATGGATTCAATTTAAAGGATTCTTACTCTAGTAGTCGGTCCGGCGCTTCACAGGGGATTTTATTTAATTTTTTGAATGGCGAAACTTATTTTGGACTGAAAAGATTTAGTGGCAATTGTTTAAATGTATATTCAATGTCCTTCTTTTTTTATTTCTTTTTCTTTAATATTTATGAGTTAAACGTATTATATGCTGCCATCTCTGTTTTCTACTACTATTTAAATTATTAATTTTTAGTTCAACCTGCACTATGAGAAAGGATTATGATAAATACATTTTTTTCTTTAACATTTTGATGATAAAATTGTTCCAACTTAATATTATATTATAAATCTATATAATAATGAACACATAAAACAAAAAGTAAAAACATGTTATTTTGGATTAGTAAGGGTTTTTTTTCCAACTTCTGCCTTTTTATACGTTTGAGTTTTCTATAATACTTTTATCTTAAGTAACAGTTCTTTACTTGGTATGTTCTTAGGGTCCACTTTTTATAAGTGCAAACATAACACTCATTTTGTTTTAACAATAAATAGTTTTCACAATAATTAGTTTAAATCTTTGCTAATTCTAGCATTTTGTTAAATTACTGGTTAGATATCTAAAATCATTTTTAACTTATATTTAAAAAGTCATAACTTGAACAACTTAATATATATATAATATATATATATATATATATATATATATATTAATTTGTCCAACCGTAATTTAAGTATTTTATTTGAATCTAAATTTATAATTTAAGGTACTTGTTATTTGTTTCTTTCATAGAAAATCAAATATAAAAATAGTTTCACTAAAACTAAACTGAAATATTTTCTTTATAATTTGTAGAAGGATTAAACCGTGTTCTCAAATACATTACATCTAATTCAAGCTAAAGCCTCAGTATTTTCTAATAGCTGCATACTCAAGTCGGATCCTAACATATTTTAATTTTCTTTCTGAAGCAATCAAATCTTCTTGAATAGCTTATGTTAGTGGCTAAGGTTAATAGAGTATGTAAATAGATTGTTTAACTCTTTTTCCCCTCCCCCCTTAAAATTTAAATTTTATATACAGAAAATATGATTTTTTGAGTCTTTTAAAGATTTTTAAAGGCTCTTAACCGAACCATCCTTCGACCTAAGAGAAAAATATGAACCAACCATCAAAGTCTTGTATTTACTGTGGATACTTTAATGACCTATTGCAAAACTATAATGAGTTCTATAATGTTCTGATGATGATAAAGCAACAAAAACTATTTCATTGTTTTCTGTAAAATATATAATATCATTTTCTAAATATATTTCATAGTTTCTATAATATATATATTTAATTATTTATCAATTGCTAAAAGGCACTCGCTCTAAAAGTGTGTTGGGATGCTATTTCCCGAACACCTAAAACTCTGAAGAAATTGAATATGAGCCGGATCAAGACTCACCTAGTCTAGAGGGAATAAAACAACAGTTGTAAGAAAGTTAAAATATTAGGATAAAGTTGAACTTTCTTACATTTACGAAATTTCTTGCCGGCTTGAGTTTCGTCATCAAAACAACACTTTCATATGATTAGTATATAATGTGTGACACGGTATCCTGACTTATCCAAATTCATAGAAATAGAGTGATAACAAACACAATGGCTTCACCGAGCTCAATTCTCCTTTACAGTGCCAAGGGCCAAAAGATGAGCATGAATAAAAAAACTAAGGAGAAAGGGATGTTTAAACCTTGATTAGCAAAACTTGTACACGATTCATCTTACAACACAGTTTGCAAAGAAAAGAAGAATCAAGTAAAAGATGGGATACAATTCATAGTTCATACCATAAAGGGACTTATTTGTGTGACTGTATGGCCTAACAACAATAATGTACACAATTTCTTACAAAGCCTGTAACATTATTATGAACTTCTGCAGAAGCCTTCAAAGATTTGAAAGAAAATCCAAAAATAGAGATATTGTTACATTGACTCAAGATCCCGATATGCAAGTGTACCGTGATTGAGCTCCCAACAAAAGCTCCACAATTATGTCTAAAAATCCTCAGGAGATAAAGCGAGAGTGAAAGAAACTCAGCAAATTCATTGATTTGAAAGCTTGAAGCTTGAAACTTCATATTGATTTGAAACACATCATGTCATATACTGGTCATACAATTCTATTTCTGCAACAGACTAAAACGGGTCACACCATGGTAACAATATAAGACACACACCCAAATTGAACACACATAAACAGAGGGCTCATTGCATAACTGAAATTCCTGGAATCCAACAGGTAAACCTTTTTTAAACATTGCCACTGGAGACTTACCGAATATATCATAGACATTGTTTCATTTGGTTGAATAGAGGTTGTAGAAAGTGGTTTGAGTTGAGATTTCGAAGAGGAGGTTTATAAAACTGAAAAACAAGAAGGTGAAAAGGATATCAGTTTTGCCATGAAAATATGAATAAAAGATCGATTTGAATGAGGAATAACTACACTGAAACGAAGATTTGCAGGGTTTAAAGATGAGTTTCCGTTGAAACGTTGAAGGAGAAGGAAGAGTCGTAGGGCGACTTTCTTTCTTTTTGTCGGCAGAAGAATAGTGGGTTTTAGCTAAAATGACCCAGTTGAAATTTTACGAACTCTAGTTGAATAATAGGCCCAACTTTGATGTTAGTAGATTACATGTCAAAAAGCAGCTTTATGATTGGATGATTTTTTAGTCTAACGTGGCATACTCTCTATTGAAGATAAAAGTACATGAGCTACACGAAAATATATAGCTCATGTACTACGGAGGAAGAAGTTAAACATGCATTAATTATGATGTACCCAGAAAAAGCTTCGGGATCCGATGGGATGACAACTCTCTTTTTTTAGCACTCCTGGCATATTAGCAAGAATGATGTGTTGGAGTTGGTCAATGACTTTTGGCTCTTACTATATATATATATATATATAGACGGCTTCCTCTCGAAACTCCATAGTTAATGTAATCTAGAGATTGTCCCGGCTACGCCCGGATTTCTTACCTATGAAAAAATAATTTCATTTAAACTATTATATCATATATAGTGTGTATATTATTTATATTAAAAACTGTAAAATTTTATAAACAAAATCAATTTTTAATATGAAAACATAGATTAAGCCAAAAGATAAAGAGTTTACTAAATTTATTTATGTTAATTACTTTATTTTATTTCTATTTTTTTTCATTTTTGTATCCTTTATTAATTTAAACACAACTGATTTTTGTTTGACAATATACACAAAGTGTTCTTTGAATGATAATTTGGGGTTCATCAGATTCGATCTCTTCACCTTCACCATTCCCTGAACTTTCTTAGGGTTCGCTCCATTATCACTAATTTGTCTTTAACTACATGTCTTCCTCCATAATGCTTTATGGTGCTCTGACTTAGAACAAATACTTTCTTTTTTCATTTGATACCAGCTGCCCTGTCACTAATGTTGTGCACGTATTACGAAGCCTACTTTTATGCCCGTCAGCCCCCCGCACAGGTACAACGGAAATAAGCCCGCATGACCAGTTACGAGTAATCCGTACGTTGTGAGGCCGAATCCAATTAACCTGATGATTCTGATGAAAAAGGCGACATTAAGTCTAAAAGACAGGATGAGAAGGGAGAAAGGCTGAAATGAAGAGGCTGATTAGAAGACGGTGAGACAGGACTGTATTTGACAATACGGCAGAAAGATTAAGAAAACGAGAACTCACTTGAACGACGATTAAGATGACAATGGTGAGGACGAAACTAAACACGAATTGCCGCGCCTGACATACGTTTTGTGTTAAGGCTGAAGGTACCGCTAGCTGAGTTATGTGTTCCTATGTCGGCTGACATAACGATTTTCCATGTCATCATCCATTAGTTGCCCATGTCATAAAAAGTGCTTACAACAATAAAAAGTTTATGTTACAAATATTGTGTCTTATTCTTCATTATTCATCTTCTTTATCTATCTTTTCATCTTATTCTTCATCTTATGGATCTGCATAATTATTGTTTCGCGAAAATGGGTCTAAGAAAACATAGATTATAAAAATTTGAAGATTGGAAGACATCCTGCTGCTCCCTCTCTCATTGGATTCATCATTTTGGAGAAGAAGGAGTCAAAGAGAGATAGATGAAAAAGTAAGTCCTGTCAATTTTAAGAAAATGAGAGAGTTGAACAAAAAGTAAGAAAAAGTAGAGAAGACGAAAAAAGATGATGAATTTGAAAGCCAATTTTACATGTTTGAAGACTCAGAGATGGTGCGTCATCTGAATATGATAACTTTAGTTCATACACCGAGTCTCCAACACATTACGTTACAACTGAGTATGCATACATACGGCCGACTGAAGTTATGCATACGTTACGACGTGTTTATACATATGTTACGGGTGACTTATACCATTCAGCATTAAAACTTTAATCTTTTTTTCTGCCCAAAATAATTTTTTCCCGCCCCAAAATACGAAACGTCGCCGAAACAAATTACACTTGACGGCTGGCTTATAAGAACGTTACGACTGACTTATAAGTCATGGTTTAGGGTTTTGTTATAATCAAAGGCGAGCTGTGGTACAATACGACTTTGTATAACCATGTCGACCAAAAAAGCTTATAACAGGCTCAAGATTCATCATCCAACTTAAATTGAATTAGAAACCGAAAGAGAAAGTAAAAAGACGAGTCTATATAATACGAATCAAGACACATATCACTCTCATAAACAACATAGATCTAAAAAATCAAAAAATCTGAGACAGATCTACTCCGAGTAGTCTTCGTCTTTGATGGTGGCCGGTTACAAACCATGATTATAAGTCAGCCGTAACGTTCCTATTTGTCAGTCAAGTGTAATTGTTTCGCGACGTCTCATATTTGGGCGCGGAAAATGATTTTTTCCCGCCCCAGACGAAACATCGCCGAAACAAATTACCACTTGACGGGCTGGCTTATAAGAACATTATGGCTGACTTATAAGTCATGGTTTAGGGTTTGCTATAATCAAATGTTGAGTTGTGGTTACAATATGACTTGGTTATAGCCATGTCGGCCCAAAAAAGCTTATAACAGCGCACAAGATTCATCAACAAAACTTAAATTGAATTTAGAAACGAAAGAGAAAAGTAAAAAGACGAGTCTATATATTAGGAATCAAGAGACTATATCACTCTCATAAACAACATCTAGATCTAAGACAATAAAAAATCTGAGACAATTTACTTCCATAGTCTCCTCTTCGATGGTCCGGTTAACAAACCATGATTATAAGTGCAGCCCGGTAACGTCCATTAGTCAAGCCGTCATGTAATGATCGCACTCCTCATTATTGCGGAAAAAATGAATTTTTCCCCGCAATGTAACTAACGGGAAAAGATTGGACTCAAATGGGATCACTGAGCCCATTCGTTTCTCTCTGTTCGTTAGATAAATCACAGAAGTAGCGCAAACAAACTATTACGTTCTAAACAGACTTAGCAATCTCTCATCGAGTTAGGCTCTCATACATCCAACATAGGGATAATAGGGCGCTATAAAAGAAAACCAAAAATTTGGTCAGTATCTTCTTGAGACTCTTCCGGCAGCCCGATATTTGTATTTGGAGAGATGCTCGATTCCCGATCGACGCAAGTCACATAAGCCGAGATCTTTTTGCAGACTTCAGAAGTGAAACGGAATCAGGTCGAAACCGCAACGAGTGATTTAAAATGAAACAGTAATCGCATATCCTAAACCGATAGTAAGCCTAAGTCTTGCCCTAAACTCAGAACACTGGTCACAAACATCTCAAGGCAACGTATCAAGGGATCCGATGAGAGATCCCAAAACATGTCCCTTCATTTACATTTATACGTTTATGAGTCTTTGCGAATGAAAAAGCCTTCGAACATTCTCATCTTATGCAACGACAAGTATCACGATCGACTGAGCGTTAGAAATCATATGACAACTCATACTCTTTGTCTCTATATCTGCATATAGCAGCACTATGCGTAAAAGATTAACTGTGATTTTATAAATCCGAAATAAACAGGATCCTCTTATATATGTCTCCAAGGTCGGTTGTCTTTCCGTTTCTGCCCCGATTCGTTTTTATCTTCCGCAGAAATATTCCTTATCTTCTCGATTGCCAAAATTATCACGAAAATTAACTATTATCTTCTTTTCCATTAATATTCTGCGGAAATCCGGGATACCTTCTTTTTAATAGGGCTCATTCTCATCCAAAATCATAAGTGTGCCTTTATCACGTTTTAGATCCTTTAGGGCCATTTTGCGATTTAAACGATTTTTACCATTTCTTTCGGAGAAAACATCCTTCATACGTTTACACGGTGTTGGTTCCACAAAATAATAAAGCAATCGTGTAAATTGATACCACATTGGTGTTTAATTTTTTTTTGTCGTTTTACATGATTGACTTGAAGTTTTTGCGAGAAAACAAGTCTTACAATTTTTATCATAAAACTTCAATGGAAACTCCAATCAAGACGAAACAAGAGACAACTTAGAAAAGATCTGAAGGATAGAGTGATGAAGATTGTGTGGTCTATTCTCCCATGGGCTATTAGAAATTTTTGCAATTCTAGTCACACATGGGAGAATAGATATTGTTGAGTGTATAGTCGCCCATGGGCAACTAACATTGTTAAATGTCTAGCTCGCTCCTATGGGCTGACAGGACTATTGTGATGTTGTCTTAGTTTCCCTGTGGAGTGTATAGACGCTTGAGCGTATCATCCCATGGGAGACTAGATAATGTTCTGTGTCTATTCTCCCATGGGAGCCTAGACGTTGAGCGGTCTATGTCACCCTATGATGGGCGACTAAGACAATTATTCGTGTGTGTACGCACTCTGCGAAGCGACTACGATTTGAGCGTTCAAGTAATCGCACCATAGCGTAGTCGACGACGAATTTTTGCGTTCTTATGTGATCGTCTGAAGAGCGTAATTCTCTTAGTAAAGAATCTTACTGATAAAGACTCGGAATAATTTCTGTGAGAATGAATATGTTCTTAGCCGAATATATGAGAACATCCGGATGTTCAAGATTATCCTAGTTATATACTGACGAGACCAATCTAATCTGGGCCCGTCCAGCTCGTAATATTATGAGATCTCGTGAGAGTGGATTGAACTTACTCGTATCGTCTCCTTATTACGAGTACGGCGGATGTGTATTGGTGCCTGATAACAGCTGAATTACCGACGCGGTGAGAATGGTCTTAACAGTGGAGAGCTTGGGTGTGTCTGAGGGCGGTTGTGTAATCGCCCAGAAGTAGATAGCTGGAATATATAATGTAGCGATGAGTGTATGTCAAGAAGAAAATTAAATGGGATTTCGATGGATAAATGTAAGGTAGATACGAACATAAATAGTATCGCATACCGTGATCTCGCATGTGTCTAATGGCCTGGACTTTTCTATTAAGTGCCATCTGTGACTCTTGCGAACATGATTGCGTGTTGAATTGAATCTACAGACATGATATTTTGCAAAAATACATCGCAAATTATCTTGTCTATATGTTTTAATTGCAGGACAAAATCATTTATTAGTATTTAAGGACTTTCATCCCTCCATTGCATTCCACACTTCTCATAGAGATATTTGAGTCTTTGCTTTCTGTTTCTCTTGCATTAGCTTTCTTGAATCAAGATAGACTTCTATTATCAGTAAAGAAGGAAGACAAAAGCAATAATCTAGGTATTGGGCGCTGCCCTACCAGGCGCTCAGAAGCGTGTCGATAAACTCTCATGTTATCCTGATGCATTCGGAGTACACGTAGCGAATAGAATGAACCTTGCTTTCGAGAGAGGAAAGATAAATTCGCTCATAGTTGAAACAATGAACGGCGGGATGATAGCACCGTCCATGTTGACTACCGTGTGCAAACCTGTCAATAGGGATCTCGTATTGAAGTTGAACCTAAGATCATCCGATGTCGAGATCCAGGCTGCGCGTCTCCCATACGTTCCTTGATAAGAATGGTAGTGGCGAATCGGTAGGAGGTCTCAGCACTATCTGACGGTGGGATCATCATCTACAAATTTGGTTTAAGTGACGATTACTGAAGGCACTTAGAAGTCGATGACTTTCTCCTTTCACTTAAATATAAAAATTATGAGTCTGCAACGGTAGTTACGCTGCGCCTTAGAATGCCACTCGATGGTTCTTGTTATGCTCAGGATCAATAAAAGCTTAGAGTGCAATTCACGAGGCAAAGCTAAGTAGAAGAGTAGATGTGTGATGCGCAAGAAATGAATTGACCTGATCGCCTCTAGGCAGCTTCTTATTCGGGTATAGTGTAAACAAAGATTCACGCCAAGGCTAATTAAGACATATTTGGTGTGGATCGATGAATGTATAGTGATCCTTTATCTATACTGCATCTTGTCGCGCAGTTCGGTCTGACGATGAATTTTTAATACTCGGAATCGTGAGAATCTCTATACATTATGGTCGAGAGACTTGTGAGTGGAAAGATAGAATTCTTTACAGCTATGAGTTGCGAATAGTGAGTAGAGCTAGATTACGCGAGAAGATCACTCTCTCAGAATGATCCAAGTTTGGAAAGTCGCGAGATTAGCAAGTTAGAGAGGCAATTGGAAAGAAACGAAAGTGTCCGTGTTGACTCAAAGGAGAAAGAATGAGCTAGTTAGAGGTTCGACCAAGGCTACAGGAGTTGCGTACTCTGACATCGTCAGTATTAGAGAAAAACGAAGAGATAGCTCGCGCAAGCGGCGGCTCTATGAGATACGAGCTATGAGTGACTATAATGAGATATCTAAGAGACGTGTTATATTCATCACAGCCCTCTGAGGTCACGAAGAGCTTCATCTGTTCTTATGTATGACACGTATTAGTACTCGCATCTCCAATCGGTTTGTAGCTATATTCATGCTGCCCACAAGACTGCCTGTCTATATCGAATTAGTCATGCTGTTTATCTATAGGTGAGTGGAATTAGCAGACTTCGGCCTGAAGGACTAAGCATTCATTCTAATATAGACACAGAGATAGCCACACCATATACCACGGACTGCAGAGCGACTAGTTTTATGATCAAACGTATTAGCACACACGATCTTCAGAGTTGCACCGTTGTGCGACACAAGAGCGGGTTTCATTTGATCAATTGAACTGATAAGAGAAGTCGTGACTGCGCTTGTCTTTCGCGCCTTGCAACAGAATGTGACGGTCTCGAAGAAAGAATACCGTTATAACGTCAATATGAGTCTTGTTGCAATCTGAGTGACGAATGACGGTGATGGTGTAAGTCGGTGATGTATGTCGGCCACTGCAGCGCAATCCTATGCCATTTTGCACGCGTTCTAATATATGTGTGGAACTACTTAAGTTCGAAAGTATTGACTAAACAACTCGGGGATCTACCTCTCATACACTCAGACACTCCTGACCTGCTGAGTAGTCTGGCGTCCAATAAAGTAAGATGCTAATTTATCTTATTCTT
The DNA here is from genome assembly GCA_905132765.1 of Moricandia arvensis. NCBI lineage: Eukaryota > Viridiplantae > Streptophyta > Magnoliopsida > Brassicales > Brassicaceae > Moricandia > Moricandia arvensis. The sequence goes on along the minus strand of CAJHQP010004641.1, from coordinate 13,915 downwards.
CACAGAAATCGGCGCCAGAGGTTGATGTCTCTTACCTGTATAACATGTAATTGTGGAGTGAGTTTCTGGGTCGCAAATCTATATGTCTGTCTATTGCGTTAATGAGTTCAAGTCTCTAGACTGCGTTGTTCATAAATGCACATATGTAAGTGATGCAACCTTTATATGTGAATTGACAGTCACATAATCATACACGTAACATGTACACAGAGTCACATGTCTACTCCTCTGTGAACATTTTGTCGAAGAAAGAACTGGAGAGATCGAGTGTGCTCAGAGTACTTAAAGCTTATTGTCTGTGAGAGTGCACGTATGTGAATGGAGAGCCTTCTTATGGGAGTGCTGCTCACATATCGTTTTGACAGATGATCTTAATGAACCACTGTGTTATAGAATAGCTACACAAACAATGTATATAAATGTATTGAGAGCATGATACAGACACACAGCAAGGTGATTATCGTTTGATAAAACAATACAGATGAAATAGCTAGCTAGAGATTTATCAGTCAATTCAGATTCAAAACACAAATCAATGTCTAAGGAGTAAATTATTAGCATCAGAATTCAAGAATTATCGATCAAATAAGGAAGTATCCATCTCATCGCATTGCAATTACTAATCAGATGTCCTAAGTTTTTCTATGTCCAGCTCTCGCATGCAAACAATGATGATTCGAAGCGTCATCGATACCAATGCGTGTATCGACGCACTGCTACCTCAAGCAGATAGCATTAACACACATATCGTACATGTTAACAATACTAAATCCATAGACCCAACTGTCATATCGGCCTAGATATCTAATCCACGACAGGCGTCGGTTCCGTTAAATTAATTTCGAATCTACGTTAAGTGCCCGGCCAATTGTCCATAGATTAACTAGTTACAAAGTTAATACAGTTCACGACTCTCAATGTCTATAGACACTACTTAGATCCTAATAGTTACATAGTCATCCTCGGTTCTAAGTGATATATATATCTATATGATAATAACCTAGAATGATCCTTATGACTAGCAGTTGACATTAAGAACATAAATCCCAACCTAACAAGATATTACTCAGACATGGAAAGCAATAACACAAATCATAGTCTGAGAAAAAGTACGAAGAATATAAGATCAATATAAGAACCAAATGAGACGTTTCAGATCTATCTTAACGAGAAATTTATATGTGCACTCTCAAAACTAAAGACAATGAATAAAATGACAAACGGATTTAGTCAGAGTCAAACAAGCTATAAGAAAACTATTTAATAGTAGGTGCTAAACATCAGTTCAGGAAATATTCTGGCTAAATAATGTAGGTGTTTGGGCTATAATCGGCCAATAAAACAGTTATGAGCATGTCTTCAATGCGAACGAACTAGTGTTGATCGGACGACAAGACTGGCAGAAGGGAGTGACTCGCAGAACAATCCACTTCTCGACAAGCTTCCGGATTCTGAGCAAGCGCAGAAGGACGCACACTCTATCGGTAATGGAAATAACGTATTGATTAACCGTCTGATGGACCTACAAACCAAGTGGCATTGGAAATCTAACATCAAACATATATCGAGTGTCAAATATGAGCACATCCACCCGGGGGAAATCCATGCTCGAATAGATAACTTCAAGCGCATACTGCGCAGTTACATACACATCGAGTAACAGAGCTCCAGAATCAAAAAGATACTCCAGAACGTACCTTCAACTGAAAATACTGTTAAAACATACTTAAACAAATATTAATTATACTCGTAAAGTAGAGGCTGATATCATGGCAACAGAATAGTGAGTAAATATTCAGGCGCGGCGGCCTATCAACTCCCCCAGACTTAACCTTTTAGCCTGTCCTCAAGCAAACAGAGACCTAATGTGCGAAGAGGTATTGTATATAGCGCGAAAATGACATGCAGTATCTATAGAATCGTCTAACGTAGTAGACGACTTAATCGACATCCTACCGGTTTCTTTCGATCACTATTCGGAAAAGCTGTCAAGATCACATTCATACACACTATAAACCATCTATGTGTATAGTACACTCACGAGAATCCGAAGGTACTGCTCATTCATGAAATGTAAGGCCATAGGATATAGCGTCAACTCCGAGAGATAATGAGACGTATGCGTACACGAGCAGCTCTTTTCAGTGCGAATAATACTAAGAGAGATGAAGCAATCCCTTGTGAGTGCGTACAGGCGTACTACACACGGGAGTCTGAAGTTGATGTGCGTCTATGACTCATCCCACATACTCATATATTCTTTGACATAGAATCAAGTTGTAGTGTAACTACACTGCAAGGTTTATGCGTATCAAAGAGTACACATGGAATGATACCTTTACCAAGTATGTGTATAACCAGTATAGCACAAGTCTATTACTAACAGTATCTTCGTGTATCTTCCCCATCTATTTTCTATCTCTCAGTGCTGTATGTGAAATCGTGATAGACTCCATGCGAACAATGATATTGCAAGTGAGTCAGCGCACTGGATCCTTGCGCCACTTTATAAATTTTCTTCTTGCTATTGCTTACTATTACATCTTATCGTCTTATACTTCTTCTATATGTTCCTTATTCTCTTCTATTGTCTGCTTCGTGAGAAAAGCGCGGCAAAGTTGTCTATAGTTTCTGCAAATATTGTCGTTGTGAGTCATACAAATAATGTTGTGATATGCGTTATTCGCCTTAGCGGACTAACAAGTTGCCAAGTACCAAGTGAGTGTCTGAAGTCTGTTCTCTTGCGCGACGAGACCTGTTATATTACTGCGTAAGGATGCGTTGTCAGTCGTTAGTCTGATGTACATTCTTGAACTCGTACCACCTAGTTGTGCGAGCCGAGTCGGAAGAAGTCATATATCTCACCATTCATTTAAGCTATTTCACGGAATAGTAGACCTTTGATGAGATACGGTAGATCAGGATATCTCGAGATCACGAGGCTGAATCGCGAGTATCGCGAGCGTGATAGATCGCTGGAATGCGGTCATCACGGGTTGCCTACCGGTTCGCGTGGTACTAGACGTTCTGGACCTCTGTAGAATCGGATGTAGGCTCACAGACTTATATCGGAGATTAATCTTTAGGGAGGTGCATATACTGGAGTGTCATGCTGTCGACTCTTGAAATTCAAAGTTTGTTCGATATACCAACCCCTAAAGTCAATCAGATGAATGAGTGTACTGTATGCGTATCTGAGCTGCGTTTGGAGAATATCAGCCTTGGGCCTTCTAAGAGCTCTTGTAGCTATATATCTAAAGCGTACTATATGAACGCTGATAGTTCGACCGACTAGAAGTCTCACCCTGTCGTGGTATCCTACCGTAATCCTACAAACATTTCTTCTAAGGAGAGTGATGCTAAAGTGTGTTGCGAAAGTAAATCTTGATCAATGAGTCGCTCGCTCGATACACACACACTTTGTAGATAACAGGTTCTGTCATTCGTTATTATCATCACGAGATGGATATATTACTCTCTACAATGACAACAATCTATATATAGCATTATTACGAAGCCTTCCTCCATGAGTAGTAATCTAGTTATCAGTGTAGTTTCGCCAGGTGGTTAGAGAGTCGCGATCTGCCTGGAATGCCGTTATCTACTATAGTACACTCAAAACATACGAGTAGATACAAGATTATTCGAGTTCTGTGATGAAAGAAAGGTCAGCGAGCATATCGTCGTTGGATAAGGCTATAGGGTTTTAGAGCGAGAAGATCAACTTGTACGCATCATCGAATTGTCCGAAGCTAACCACACGAGGTCACGTGCCAACCTGATACTGCGCGTGTGTTGTCTTTTGTTGTAATGTGTGTCGGATCGTCTACACTCTATGGTCAACGCCATCTCAGCATGCGGTGCCGGTCATCACAGCGTCTTATGGTGATGTCTATGTCCTTGATTCGTTTGGTGCCTATTTTTCCCTTCTGTAATTTGTGCTCCTATCAATTTTCTAAGACAGTCGCATCTCTCTGCTTAGTCTCCGGGCTATGAGAGTAGCCCATTTTCTAACATCTTCCTTAAGATATCTGAAACTCGTAAAGGAGATAAGGGCTTCAAGAGTATAGGCATATTAGTTAACAACCAATGTATAGAATATCCTGTACTAGATACTCACGTGTCAGCGGCGGTTTGCGCGTCGCCTAATTCCTACAGCAACACTTCTTGTTGGAGTCGCTAAAGGTTAATCTTAGAGCTCAAGTAGCATTGTACTGCGTGTCATACTACTCTGATGTTAGTGCTGTGTTGATGTGCAATATGATACAATCTGTGTGTCCCAGAACCGGGCTTAGTGCTTACGGCTCCACTCGTATTTTGTTGATGAGCACTATGTGAATTTAAAAGCGCCCTTTGCTAGAGAGAGCGCTTAACCAGCCGTATCTCTTTCAGCGTCTGTCGAGATCATTACACTTTTCACTATCATCCCCTCTAGTGAATATGGAGTAGAACAGTGCTTTTCTTCAGACGGTCTCTTCCAGCTACCATCTCTGTCTGCCATACTACATATAGCAGCTCCTCTGCTCTCAATAGTACATCTCAAGGTTACACGCATTATATCTAGCGCTGCAAAGAGTCTGTTATGTATAACGCCTTTCTTCTCTTTCTCTTTTTCTACTTATACCGTAGCGGTCCCTTCTCGCCCAGCTAATCTATCTTATGCGTGTTTCCTATCTCCAGAAATGAACATATTGTACTCTACGTAGCAGAGAGGTATCTCTTGAGTGGCATACCTGCGAGAGGACGTCATCCTGTCAATGCGACGTCTATTAGCGATGGAAGTGTTGAGACTCGACCGCTAAAAATGTCTTGGAGCATGTAGTGTTATTCGAGTGTGTGTTATGTATATCACAGATGCAGCATGCTGAGGACGTGAGCCTGATGTTCCTAACGCGCAATATAAGATATATATACCCACCTTCACTTCTATGGTCTTTCACCAACCACAAGAACGTAGCTTATAAGACATTTGTGTACCCAATCAACTATTTATTTACAGGCAATCCTTAAGTTCCGTGTAGTCGAGTGCATCCCCACATACTTGCGCCCACAATCGTGGTAGCAACAAAAAGACTCTCATCCACAAGTCAAATGAGAGGAAGCGAGAGAGATTCTCTAGAATCCCTTGGAGTGCTTGTATACCAAAACAATCTTAAAGATCCTACACATGAGGCGAATGTGGCCATTTACCACAGTGTGCTGCGTCATTCCGACAAACATCATCTGCGAGATACATCCTCTTCTACTGGGAAAATCTCACGTTCGAGAGCTGTATCGCAACACAGCACGAGATGAACCAGATCTCTATTGAGAGGTCCTTCCGCAAGCTTGCTATATCACCTATCATCGCGAAATCATCAAGGAGTTGCAGCAGAAAGTCTCCGAGGCATTCGTGCACACGTACCTGAATGTACAAGGTACTCAACAAGAAATAGTGGCGTCGACGGTACTGAGAGGAGAATGTGTTGTGTGCTACAAGTACCCTACGAAGCCGATCCGAGGTATATCAAACAACTTGCCCAAAAGATCTCGCGTTCCCTTCATTCACATGCTTTGTCTTGATCTTCACAGGCCCACAGTATTGAAGCAGGTTGAGCTCCGTCCAAGTGGTTCACCGTAATTATGAGTCTCTCTTATTCATCTCCTTAAAGAGATATAGTACCAGGCATGCTAGCGTGCGTGTGAGTCCACACTTACCTTCGCTATTATAACATAATGGACAATACTGCCTTGGATACCGCTCAAGTCTGATTATCCTCTGCATCTAGAGCCGAAGATCGAGTCGACTTCGTATAGTTTGATGGGCCGGACCTTCTATTTTGTGGGCCTTGTAGGGGATGTAATCCGCCTCCTACAAATATCTAATATGTATGTTTGATTTTTAACTATATTCACCAACACTTCAAATCATATGGTAAGATTGGCAGATTATGAAGGGCATACCAAAAAGCTACGAGGTGTGTTTGTACTTCTCTCCACATTCAATAACCCCACAAGTCGAGAGAGGATATTTAAATGAATTCACATTTTTGTTTATGGGTATAAGAAGAAAAAACACCACAATATAGATGCACAACAGCTTCTTTGACATGAATTATCGACTTTCTTGAAACTTTCAATTATTCTTTCAACATACAACTTCTCACACCAGCATTTGGCTATACAAACAACCAAGAACGTTAGGTTCATTGAAACTAACAGAGAACTAAATTATAGTGTGTGGTTATTTATCAGCATTTCAAGTTTTCAACAAAAAAATTCAAAACATAGACTAGAAAAAGCATGATGCATATATAAGCAAACGGTAATTTCAACCAAAATATTAGAGTTATCAAAAATAGAAATATATACATTGTATAGATTGTAATCTTAAAAGTTTTGAATGGCTTCTAATTGTAATTTTTGGTATTACAATTTAAAGATTACTTACAACTTAAAGTGAACTAAACACTTTGAAATATTCAATAAACTTTATGATATACTATAGTGGTTTGTCCGAGCTATGTGGCGGAGTGGTTGTTAATTATTTTTGGCCATTGATTGGGTTGTGCTGGATACTTTTTTTGTTATTTTGTTATGAGGATTTGTTGGTGTTTTTGTGGTTGTATCCCTGTGGTGTTTGTGTGATTGTTATGTTTGTATGATGTTTACCGGTGATTGTAGATGATGAAATTTTAGTCATGTTACGTGGCCGGTAAATCCTTAAATATCAATGCATTAGCCTTGCTTGTTGACCGTTTGTTGGTAATCTTGGCGGTTATTATTGTGTATTTTAGTGTAGGTAATATGTTTAATAATAAGAAATCTGCAAGAAAATGTATTATTTTTAAAGAGTGGGGCTAATAGAAGAGTAACAAATTTCTTCATTTGTTTGTCACAGTAACATAAATTTCAAATAAAATATCATGGCAAGGATAGAGAGGAAAGAAATGATCAGATGGCAGATTAGATCGGAGCATTAGCTAACAAAGACTCTCTTTCCATGCTCGTCTACAGAGTATCTGGGTATGATATGATCAGACCATAGGCCTATAGTGGCTACGCTTGAGGATAAAATTATTACACGACGATGCAGTCTTTTTTGTTTCGATAAGAGATGGATTGGTCAGGAGGGTTTTACAGAATCAGTTAGTAGGGGATGGGGTAATTCGGATTCGGATAAAGCGGGGGATTTTGTATCCAAAATTACCATTTGCAGACACGAAATTGCTCGATGGTGAAAGAACAATCTCCATATGGGAAGGAGAAAATTAATGAACTTCAGCAAGCTTTGGAGGAAGTTCCAAATTGACAACAATAGATCGCAAGAGGAAATTTTGGATGCCTCTAAAAAATTACAAGAAGCATATAATGATGAAGAGGAGTACTGGTACCAAAAAGCAGAACAATGTGGCATACTTCAGGCGATCTTAATACCAAGTTCTATCATGCGATGACAAAACAACGTCAAACACGAAACCGAATTGTCGGGTTATATGATGAGGAGGGGAATTGGATTACAGAGGAAAAGGTGTAGAAAAGTGGCAGTGGTAGCTTTGAAATTTATTCAAGTCTACAAATCCTTCTGATTTTGACGATTTTCTAAATGCTATCACCCAAGTATTACTCATCAGATGAATTAAGTATTACTACGGAATACTACGGAGGAAGAGTTAAACATGCATTATTTATGATGCACCCAGAAAAAGCTTCGGGATCCGATGGGATGACAATCTCTTTTTTCAGCACTCCTGACATATTAGCAATAATGATGTGTTGGAGTTGGTTAATAGTTTTTTGACGTCTATAAAAGTTTAATATGAGAGCATATGAAACTATCCACCTCAGCAAATTAAATCAACGAATCTTGAACCACCATCATGCCACGTCAAATTTGCTATTAGTCTAAAACATATTTGCACGGGCCTGCTACTCATGTGGTTTGTTAACATTTTTCCTAGCCCAATTTAAGTCAGTCTAACTCTCTTTTATAACCCAATGATTGTTTAATATTATTTAGCTTCACCGGCTTCACTATCAATTCATCAATGTTGCCGATTTTCAAAACATTGTTTCTGTGGAGCCATTCCACATTCATTCAATTATATAACTGCCTCATTCAACACAACAACAACTAGATGTCGACCCCCCTCTTCAGCTTCTTCTGTATCTCTATATAAACGTTTCTGAATACTTCCATAGAATTCCTATTTTCACTCAAATATCCATCGGATTGAGCTGCTCTAAATCACGCACAAACTGTCGCGAGGCCGAGAAATTGGAGAACTGTTCCTCCTTGGTTGATGTGAGTCCACCACTTCCTTTTTGCCATCTCTTGCTGTTTAACAAGGTTTTGATTAGTTTTACTCAACTCAGGAAGATCAATTCCTGATCTTATGTTATCATCATTCAACTTGGCGAATCCTTCTTAGACGTAGAAAGTGATGCTACAGTCAAGGAAAGAAATTGGGAATCAGCCATCTTTGAGCTGTACCACATTCGCTACAAAGACACAACTTTTATTTTCCATTACAAGCTTGAATCAGGTGGGTTTTGATCCGATTATAAGGAACAGAAGAAGACAAAAACATAAACCTTAATGCATATAATATAATAGCAAATCATTATCTTAATTTTGTTTGTTTTTATTCAGGACGTGTTGGAGACTGGTATGGAAAGATATATGTGAATAATTTGTCAACAAACTCGAGCCAAGGAATGGTATCGTTTAAGAAATATCAAAGCTGCGCATCCCAAATCTCATGAGGATCTTAGGATGGTGTGTTGAACTGGAGGAAGAGATGTTGACCAATGACATACATGTTAGCTATCCTAAGTCCTTAACAGGCGTGTACACTCACGTAATGGTACATTCTTATTTTATTGTACATTCTTATCATTACAGGATAAGTCTATTAGATATGCAAACATCAGTTTCTATTTGAGGAAGTCAATGTGAATATTGAGAAAACAACATATGAAGTGAAATGCTTAAGGCAAAAATCATCTTCCTTGAGATTGGAACTTGAGGAAAAAAAATCAGTTATTGACTCAATCAACAAAGAGAAGGAAGGGAATCTATAGAGATTGCTAATTTAAAAGACAAGAACGACATCAAAATTGTTTTTTTTTCTGAGTCGAAGGAAAAGAAGCCAAAGATAAAATGACGTGAAGCTACTGAAGCAGATGCAGCAAGCAACTCAAGAGGCTGATGAAGCGAGATCATCCTGAACTTGATTGTGAAGAGCTGCGAAAGTTTCAAGAAGAAGCAAAAGAAGAAAAGGCTGACCAAGTACAATGGGGAGCAGTTTATTTTAAGCTTAGCAAGAAATTGAGGCTGCTAAAACTTGACAGAGGTTGGCATTAGCTCCCATCAATGTTTTGAGAATATGCTATGAAGGAAAACAATTTTAATTGTCCATCAAGCCTACATCTGACACCATAGGAGTAAAATGAGCTACCAATGTGTTTATGAGGCTGAAGAATAAGCCAACACAAGGGTTGCAGTGGAAACTCTGAGAGAAGCCAAGGAAAAAAAAAGAAGAATAGAAGCTGAGAGAGGTTGGAAGAAGAAAACAAAGGGATGGTTGCGAGAATGAAAAAAACTAACAGGAACAGCTGCGAAAGCTAAATAGAGAAGTTAGTATAGTCGTGTAGAACAATAGTATAAAAATAAAGAGAGAATGACTCATATAGCACAGAAAAGTTGAAATATTACTAGAATAACATACATTTTCAAAAAATTACTAGAATGTTTTTTTGACCCTAGTAAATTACAATAAACACCCTTCCTTAGTTTGCCTATATTTTTAATTAAGAATGTCATGTCATCAAACCGTATTCCATGTCACCTTAACCGTATTCCACCTCACCTTATACGTATTCCATGTCATTAATTTTTTTACAGTTACCAGTACATTCATTAATTGTTCAAAACAAGAAGAAAAAAAACGCCAACTCCCCACGTCCCTCTTCTGAAGTCGAATTGTTCAAGAGACCCTAGAGAGAGTTTTTCATTGTGACGACATTCTCTTCTCCATGACTCGTCTTCTCTAGTCTAGGGCATTTTTCTCCGAAAACAGTCGAGAAGAAATGTCGTCATCGTCTTCTCGGAAATGGCCTACTCCGAAAATCGTGCTCTCCGAAAAAGTCTTCTCCGCAGAAGTCTTCTCTGGTAAGTTTCGACTGAGTTTGATCTATACTGTGATTGAGTTTGATATATGTTGCGACTGAGTTTGATTTAAGTTTTGACTGAGTGATTTTATGTTGACATTGTTGTTTATCATCTTGAAATTCCTCGAATTATCTGTCGTCCGATATCGTCTTCGCCGAAATCGTCTTCTCCGCAAGCATTTCTACGAAATTTTCTTCGCTGCAATCGCCCAAAAATCATCTTCTCTACTGAGTTTTTCGAGTTTGTGGCTGAGTTTTATTTATGTTGTGCCTGAGTTACTTTTATTTTACGACTGAGTTATATATGGCCAGTTGTGTTTGAGTTAGCTTCCTGCGAAACTCCAAAAAATTATGTATAAGAAATGTGGCATTCTGAGGAAAAAAGCAAATACATTTTAAAAACATGCAATTGAAAATTGTGGGGTGTATTCATTAAGTTTGTTTGTGATTTGATACCCATATTTCGATAATCATTTTTTTTCCAGACCTGAGTGAAAGAGAAGCTTGAACAAGAAGATAATTGAGGAGACATAAAGAAGTGATGGATTTGGCAAAGACGAGACAGGAAGAGTCAGTGAGCTTGGAGACATGGAGGAGTTATCACGGAATGGTTAGCAAACCTGTAGTTTTTTTTGTTTTCTGTGCGGGAAACATACCTCAAACCGTGTATTTTATATGTGACTTATGTTTATGTTTATACAACTTAGTTGTGTCGTTTATATATCTCAGCCATGTCGTTTAAAATAACTTAGCCATACCTCAAATATATCATAAAATCAGAAATGTTTATATAGACTCAGTCGTGTCGTTTTGATAACTTAGTCGCGTCGTTTTATATAAACTCAGTCATACCTCAAACATACACTAAAATCAAAAATTTTGAATTATAAGTACTTTAAATAGTTATATTGAGAAGATCCTCTTATCAATATAAAGTGAATGTAAATCAACTAAAATGTGGTATAGTTTTCTTGAATTTTAAGTTGAGACTTTAACTTGATCTTGAGATATAATGTTACTTTACATAGTTACTTTATAGCAATCTTACTCACAACACTCGAAACTTTAATAATTTCTTAAATCTAAACTCAATCCTAATTATAGAATTATAAAGTTATAAAAATTATAAAGTTTATCTTTTGAATATTAAATCTGATACTTTTCTAATTATTTAAATTTATTATTATCTTAATAGTTTAAGGTTAGCGTTTAGAGTTTAGGTTTATAGTTTAGAGTTAAATTCAAATTTTAACCATTTTAAAATTTAATCTCTATCTTTAGAATATTCTATATTTAAATCTTGATTAAACAATATGTAACTATATTTTAAAATTAAGTTATTTAAAATGCAAATTGAAAAACTAAAATTTCACACTTTATATGGTCATAACCAGTTGATTGATATTAATGCTAATCGTTCAATATATATCTTTTTGTCTATCCTCAACCTTCTTTCTCATGGTTAATCTTGTCAAGGATCATTAATGGCCATTGATTAAATAAAATCTACAAGGCCAAAATTATTCTCTCTCTTTTTTCTACAATATGTGATAGTGGACTTAGCCTAACCTTTCATCTCCGTCTCTCTCTCTTGCATCTTTGACATTTCTTCTTCTGCATAAACGTACGAATCTGATAAGCGTAGGGAGCAGTAGGATGCCGGCATCCACATACAGCAGACACTGGAGGAGAGTCAGAAGCTTCTTCTCTAACTAAACCACCAATCGAGACGAAAACAAAGGCGAGCAAATTACACTTGACGCGCTGAGCTTATAGGAACGTCTTTAGGGCGGTCGACTTATATCATGGTTGTGTAACGACCATTGACCATCAAAGATGAAGACTACTGGACGTAGATCTGTCCCAGATTTTTGATTTTAGATCTATGTTTTTTCATGAGAGTGCATATGTCACTTGAATTCCTAATATATACGACTCGTGCTTTTAGCTTCTCTCTTTCGTGTTTCTAATTACAATTTAGCTTGGATGATGGAATGCTTGAGCCTGTTCATAAGCTTTGTTTGGTCGACATGGTTATAATACAAAGTCGTATTGTAACCACAACTCAGATTGATTATAGCAAAACTCGTAAACGATGACTTATAAGTCAGCACGTAACCGTTCCTTATAAGCCAGCAGTCAAGTGTATTTGTTTCGCGACGTCGTATTTTGGACGGAAAAAAAAACATTTTCCCGCCACAGAATATGAGACGTCGGGAAACAAATTACACTGACGCTGACTATAGGAACGTTATGACTGAATTATAATCATGGTTTGTAAACCGACCACCCATGCCGAAGACGAAGACTACTGCGAGTAGATCTGTCCAGATTTTTGATTTTATAAAAATCTATGTTTGTTTATGAGGCAGTGATCATGTCTCTTGATCCTAATATATTAGACTCGTCTTTTGTTACTTCTCTTTCGGTTTCTAAATTCAATTTTAAGTTAGCATATTTAATCTGAGCATATTTATAAGCTTTTTTGGTCGACATGGTTATAACAAAGTCGTATTGTAATCACAAAACTCAACATTTTATTATTACAAAAAACCATAAACCATGACTTATAAGTCAGCCGTAACATTCCTATAAGCCCAAGCCGTCAAGTGTAATTTGTTTCGCAACGTTTAGTATATTTTGGCGGAAAAAATCATTTTTCCCGCCCAAAATATGAGACTTCGCGAAACAAAATTTCCACATGACGGCTGACTAATAGGAAAACGTTAGGCTGACTTAATAATCCATGGTTTAGTAACCCGACCACCACGAAGAACGAAGACTAACTGCGAGTAAAATCGTCTCAGATTTTTTATTTCTTAGAAATCTATTGTTGTTTATGAGAGATGATATGTCTTCTTGATTCCTAAATATTATAGACTCGTCTTTTTACTTTCATCTTTCGCATTTCTAAATTCAATTTTAAGTTTTGTTTGATGAATTCTTCGTTGCCTGTTATAAGCTTTTTTGAGACCCGACATGGCATAACCAAGTCCATATTTGTAACCACAACCTTCAACATTTGATTATAAGCAAAACCCACTAAACCATGACTTTATTAAGTCAGCCATAATAAGTTTCTTTATAAGCCACCAGTCAAGAGTGCTAATTTGTATTTCGCGATGTTTCGTATTTTGGCGCGGAAAAAATCATTTTCCCGCCCAAAAATATGAGACGTCGCGAAACAAATTACATTGACTGACCAAATACGCGAACTTACGCTGGCACTTATAATCATGGTTGTAAACCGGCCACCATCAAAACGGAAGACTACATGGAGTAGATCTTGCTCCTCAGATTGTTTTGATTTTTTTAGATCTATTGTTGTTATGAGAGTACTATGTGTCTTTTGCAATTCGTAATATATAGACTCGTCTTTTTACTTTCTCTTTCGGTTTCTAATTCAATTTAAGTTTGGATGATTGAATCTTGAGCCTGTTATAAGCTTTTTTGGTCGACATGGTTCATAACAAAGTGTATGTTAACCACAGCTCACGCCTTGAATTATAACAAAAACCCTTAAAACATGACTTATAAGTTTCAGTCGTAACGTTCTTATAAGCCAGCCGTCAGTGTAATTGTTTCCGACGTTTCGTATTTTGGGCGGCGAAAAAATTATTTTGGGCAGAAAAAAAGATTAAAGTTAATTCTGAATTGGTATAAGTCACCCGTAACATATGTATAACACATCGTAACGTTATGCATTAAAACTCAGCCGTAATGTAGCATAACTCCAGTTGGTAACGTATGTGTTGAGACTCGG